>JASPKZ010010016.1:0-107603 GCA_030220185.1 Diploptera punctata | reverse complement strand
TGTTCTAATCTCATGCTAGAATTGGTCTGTCCATCTTTTACTGGGTCTTCCAACATTTCTTCGTCCTAGAGGTTTGTAATGAAGAATCTGTTTTGGCATTCTATTGTTATTCATTCTATTGATGTGGTCCATTCATTCATCTCTGCATTGTGCAATTCTATCTGATAGTTTGAATTTATTTAGTTCACTTCGTATATTTTCGTTTCGTTTTCAATCTGTTATTGTATAGCCAGCGACGCTCCTCAGAAACCTCATTTCCGGACGTTTCTATTCTTCGTTCCTGGTTTTTGCTTAAGATCCAGTGTTCCGATCCATACAGTATTTTAAATTTTAAAAGTGCCTCCTTTCTTCTTCCTTTGATACTTCGTTTTATGGTGGTGCCACACATGTAATTACATTTATTTATTTTGTTTTCAATATCTTTACTTTTTCTATATCTGGTTTCAAAATGTTGAAAAGTCTGTACATGGTGGAGTTTTAGGAAATGTATGATGACAAAAGTATCGAAAGGGTAACGAAGAGAACTTCACAGTGGTATGAACATGTACAACGGAAGTCGGAAGACCAGTGGCCTAAACAGGTGTTAGATTGAATGGTACCAGGCAGACGGAAGAGGGGGAGAAGTAGAAGAACATGGTATGAGGGAATATATGATGCCATGATGAAGAGGAGTATGGAAGAGGGACAATGTGAAGATATGAATCTCAAGAAAGCTGGAATCAAGGGCGAACTGCTGTAAAGTGGAAATCCTGTGTTAGGTATTAGATATGATGACAAAAGTGTGATGGAATTAAAGAGGAGCTGAACGTGGGAATGTGGAGATATGAATGATAAAAATAACAAAGAAAAGGAGATTTCAGGTTGAAGTCCTGATGTACTGAATTGGAGTATTTTTGTTTAGAAATAAACTTACTTGTTGGTATCTTGTAAAAAATCTTAAATTTGTTCAAATATAATTTTCTTTCTCGTATTTTTGTTCATTTTTATGTTCGCGTTGACGCGTTCGTCATAACTCGCTTCCCCGATCTAATTTAAATAGAAGCATGTATTCACTGGGTATGTACAAGTCGTATGAGGAAATGGAGAGTTTGAAGAGATCAAAGCCATTCATTAACTGTTGAACTACAGCGATACAATCAGAAAACATAAAAGGAGAGGAAGGAAAACCCCCCGCAGTCAACTTTATCACATCTCTTTACCAAATTTCAACGACAAATCACAGTTCCATAAAGAGTAAATTCCAACTGACATCGCTTTGTACAGTTTTGTGAAATCATATTTAGTGTATTTCTTGTTCAGAAAACACACATACACAAGGGTAACAAATCAGTTTTGAACTCCAGTCAAAAGCACATCATTGCCATATTTTGCTCCCTTATATGACGTCACAATTGTAAAATTAAAGCTGAGTGTTGACATTTATGGAATTTGTATTTTGTTTTTGTTAAAGCGAACGTAGCTTAAATATCTGATCTGCTTCAGAGTTTAAAGTAGCCAGCCAATTTTACGCTAAAAAAACTCACTTTTATAGTCCTTATTCCTTCCTTCCTTTCTTCCTTCCTTCCTATTTGGCACTATAATCCGTTGTGAGTTTTGGCCTCCTTCACAATTTTCCTCTACTCAACTCGACCCTGTACTTTCTCCTTCCATCCTCTTATTCCCATATTTCTCAGATCTTGTTCCACATCCTGCAGCCACCTCTTTCTCGGTCATCCTCTCCTTCTTCTCCTATTATGTCGTCATGTATTAATCGTTTTGGCAAGAACATTTAAACAGAATGACAATACGAGATTACCCAAAATGATCAACACCTACAAACCACATGGAAAAAGATCTTTGGGACGTCCAAGGAAACGACGGACTTGAGACCGGATCAGGTCGCATTGACCTAATCCTGGAAAGGAAGAAGAAGGTATTCTTTCTTCCATTTTTTCAACATGTCCTACCCATGTCAATCTCAATGACTTGATATATCTTAAAAGATCCTCTGCTCTGAGTATATGATCAATTTCAGAATTTGGTCTGATTCTCCATTTACATTCCTTATTAAATTCAATTAAATATTTCATTAAAAATCATTGACTGTGATTATTAATATAATTTTCGTAAATGTGCCAGTGATTTAGTTTATAGTTTAAAGCGTGGGGTGATTTTTATGATTTTTATATTTTCTTCTTAGAGACTTTACTTTTACCAATATCTGTTTATTATTAAATATATTAATTGATATAGAGCACCCCACGCTTTTGATGGTAAATTATTTTCTTTTTCTTGATAACTCTAGTTTTATTCTATTTGTGCTGGAGATGATTTTTTTTGTTGACCACTTTAATTTTATCCCAAGCGTGTTCGAAATTAATGCTATTTTTCATTTTTTTAGTTCGGTTTTCTAATAAAGCGTGTAGATTTAGTTTTTTAAAACTATTATTTATTTTACACAAAATGACAAAATTATAACGTAATTGTGTCAAATAATGAAATTAGGTAAGAAAATAATATTTTTTATCAACTTGTTATGATTAGTTTTTGAAAATGTAACTAATTAGATTTCATTTTAAATGTACCTTAGTTTAACCTCTGTCTTTGTAGGTGCGTTTACATGCCCCAAGCCGCACCAACCTTAAGGGGATAAGACCTGTTGGGAGAAGATTTTTAAACTTTAGATCACACACATACTTTTTAAAACCATACAATAACACGGAGGACCTGCCTGATCGAGTGATTAGTTCAATGCTAGGACCATTTTCGTGATAATACGAACATTTAAGACAAAGCACGCCATTCGCTTATGTATTCAAACGAAGCAAGGCAAATATGATACCGATGATTGTGATGACAATATGGTGTTCGGGTAATATTTTGGGCCTTAAAGTTTCCTAAGATTTGTCTTTCATATTAAAAAAAAAGGAAAAAACTTCTGGAAACTTGTCGCGATCGGGGACTGAACCTGGCCTGTTGCGTCTCAGTCAATGTCGTTAGCACTAGAGACAACTGCGGTGCACAGGTCTATACATATATATATTTTTTTTTGTGCAATGACATTTAAGAAATGAAGGGCACTGCGAAAGAACCGTAAGTCACTTTTTTTTTGTCGAAATGGAATTTGAGTGCCATTAGATTCACATAAGAAGCACTATAATTTAGATGTTTGAAATAGTAAATTATACAGTGTAGTAATGGGTTTATTTACCTCCAAAGTTTCACACACAGATAAGGAAGTATGGATGTTGTACAACTAAAATTACGTTTTGTGCGATAGTGCGTTTTCTCGTACTTACCAGCAATAGCGACCATTATTGAAAGTTCATCTTCGTACATTTCGGGGTTGCCAACCTAAATAACTATACTGTAATATTATATTTACACCCACGTGCGGGAAGTAAAACCACTGCTCTCCATGTATACTACGTACAATGTATATACAGAAAATATCCAAAAGACAGTGTTAATATACAGTATACAAAACAAATCACTGCATTTTAAATGAACTGAATTTTATTTGAAACAATATAAAACAATAAATACGTACTTGCGGTCATGTTATCAATAATTGTTTTCAAGGCCTCCTGTTATTTCAACTAATAAACATTTCCCACACGTTTAACGTTAGTCAATTGTTTATAATGAACGCAAATATTTCCAACAAAGATATTATTTTACTACTATTATTTATTATTTTGAAAACACCATCGCGCAAAAAGTAATGTACAACACACGTTTGTAAAGTGTTTTACAGAATTTCGGAAAATAAAAACCTCGTTATCGCTCGGTTTTTAAACATTTTCCTCAATTCTGTAAAAACCACTTCCCAATTTCCCAACCTCGCATCGTAATATACTATTTTTTTAAGAATTCGAGGAACAGTGATTTACCTGTCTTCTTCTTCTTCTTTTTTAGTTTTCTGTACTCTTAAAATGCTATAAAAGGCAAACCACTAGATATAACAGTAAAGTTCATATTCCCCATCAGGACACGTTTTAAAATCTATAAATATAATTGGAGTATCATATGTAAAAGTGTAAATACATTTGTATAATGTAAATTCTAAGATATAATTTGAGTTTTATTACAGGTATTATGTTCTTCAGTAACATTTAAACCTAAAAAAATAACAATACATTTCACAAAATACACAAAAAAGAAATATATCCTTTGACAAAATAAATAGTACAAAGAACAGCCGCACAAGAAAGCAACTGCTTACTGATGTAATTCCCATTAAAAACAAATTTACGTAAATTCTGGAGACACACGCTAATCAACCACAAAAAAGTAGTCTAGTCTGTTACCGTACATTTCCACGTGGTAATAAGGGAGTTACTTAATCAAGGTAATTTAATTGCTCTTATTTCCTTACAGATGTCAGCGAGTTAGATGTGGTTAGCTCATCATCTCAAGGATACATCTAGTAAGGTATTACTTGAATGGGAAAGACCGATTAAATTGTATGCATAGGCTTTAATTTAAGCTTGAGGTTCTTTTACGAGCCCGAAAATCTTCAGACTCGCGACCCACGGCTTAAAGTCTCTTACCGGAGAACGTGTCCCTTGGATTTTTCCATAACAAAGAATCCATCGATATCGACTGGGTTTGAACTCGCGGCCCACAACTCATGGTTAATATTATTCTCATTCTTGGCGTACCTACTGGGAGCTTTCACTCTGGTTTTCCTATGAGGAGTTTTGTTGCCCCTCTTTCATTCCTCCATTCGTGCCACATATCCTGCCCATCGCTGTTACGAGACGTAGATGTTCTAATTATATCTGATTTGTCATAAATATCTACTATTAAATAGTCTGGTCTTCTCTATGCGCCTGTCTGTTCATCTCTCTTTATTAAAAAAAATCCTATGAAATTTATTCTCAAGTACTCGTAATATCTACTCCTTCCTTAAAGAAAAAAACTCCTGGCGCGACAGGCCTACAAGGCCTTTAGCCTACCAGCCGGTTGCTGGCCTCACATCCACATGTGTCAATCACAGAGGTAGATGATAATCAGCCAGTGTAGGGGTGACATGTGGTCAGCATGTCGAGTCCCCCAGTCGTTATAGCTGGTTTTCTCAACCTGGAGCCGCTACTTATTGTAGCTACCCAAATGCATCACGATGCTGGGTGGGCACCGGTCCCATACTGGCCGAAATACCATGAGAAAATGTCTTCCCCCATGGAGACTCGAACCAGCGCAAGTCCCGTAGCTCTGCGCCAAGGCTTCCTGCCTTAACCACTCGGCTACGGCGCGGGACAAAATAAAGTAATCCCACTATGGCCCTGGGGTCGACTCAGCCTCTAACGGAAATGAGTACCAGAGCTTGTTCTGGGGGTAAAGGCGGCCGTCGCGTAGGGCTGACAACCCGGCTGACATCAAGTGTCGATTGTCCAGAAATAGTGGGAGCCTTAACCTCCTACTGCCCCAAGGGCCTCCTGAGGCCTGTCGTGGGATTACTTTACTTTTACTTTATTACTATTCTTATTATTATCATTATTATTATTACTATTACTATTATTATTATTTATTATTATTATCATTATCATCATTATTATCATCATCATCATCATCATTATTATTATTATTATTATTTTATTATTATTATTATTATTATTATTTTGACTTCTCAACGTAAAATAGAATATTCATGAATGCTGAGTTTAAGTTAATATTTCCAGTATAGTTTTAGTGATAAAGTGAAGATAAGGTTTTATGACGTAGAAATAAATCCATTTTGTTTGCACACGTTCATTTGTAATGTTTTCCACTCACCTATGTTAACTTCATTTAACAGGTGCTACAAGAACAGAAATAGAAACTATTAATGTCGAAGTGAGTCATTACATTAACAAGCAATTTACAACGCAATATGAGTCAAAGTCTGTCCGTCGCCGTGGCGTAGTCGGTAGAGTCCCTACCTTTCACTACAGCGATCCGGGTTCGATTCCCGGTGGGCTAGGGGATTTTTAATCTTCACCTTGGGTCTGAGTGTGTGTCTATATGTGGGAATAACAGAAAGTTAACAAAAAAAAAAAAAGGAAAACAGTGTAAACGAAAAGAGGGGGAAGAAATTAAAGTTAGTGTTTACTGTTTTACGTGTAAAATAATGTCAATTACCCATTATTATCGAAAGTTGTATGATATTTACAATACTGTTTGGTATTGCGTACCTACAGACTATATGAAATAATTTACAATAATAATTACTATTATTATTTATTTATTTAAAATGGCAGTCTTATATTATAATATTATAATATAATAAGACTAAAATACGATTCAATTATCTATGTGGCACAATTAAACGCTCTTTATTGAATAAGACTAGAAAATAAACTATTTTGAAGTTTTACAAAGTATTGGCAGATCCATCTCTTATCTATGGATGTGAAACCTGGACATTAACAAAGGCAGATAGTAAACAAATAGAGGCTGCAGAAATGAAGATGTTGAGAGCAATAGCATGATACCAAAGGACCGACAAAAAATAAAAACGAAGATATAAGAACAGAACTTAATATATTTAATATCTGTGAAAGAATAAAATACTATCAAAATGCTTATCTTCAGCACGTATTACGAATGAATGAACAACGCATACCAAGAAGAATGTATAATTATAAACCAAAAGGGAGAAGAATGTTGGGAAGACCATTGAAGAGATGGAAGGACCAATTCGACCTATAATGAGATCGGAACAGGCCATTGGGCTTAATCCTTGTTGTTGTTGTTGATGATGATGATGATGATGATGATATAATAAGACTATAGTCCTACTCTTCCACTCACCCAGCGAAAAATATTATATCCAGAAAAAATACAAGACCATAACATAGAATAAATAATAACATATAAATGTTTATACAAATTAATCTAAAATTATAGTGAATTATTTGATAAGATACACAATACAGAAATTAGGGACAAATGTTATAATCAAGACATAACCAAATTTATTGTAGATAGACGAAAATATTTAAAAAAAGTCATATAGAAAGAATGGAAAACAACCGACTTGCAAAAACAGCTAAAGAAGATAGATCAATGGACGGGAGAAGAACAAGAGGAAGACCAGCCAAGACCAGTTATCGTATATAGAGCACAAACTAGGACTGATACGAAAAAACTAAACAAATAATAAGCACATGTGAAATGAAGATCTTAAGAACTATTCAGGGGAAAACATTATTTGATAAGATACACAATACAGAAATCTGGACAAATTTTATATTCAAGACATAACCAAATTTAGTATAGATAGACGAAAATATAAGAAAAGTCATATAGAAAGAATGGAAGACAACCGACTTGCAAAAAAGATCTAAATAAGATAGACCAATGAAAGGGAGATGAACAAGAGGAAGACCAGCCAAGAGATGGATAGGCAGTGGATGCACGCCCAATACGTCTTCCTCCGAGGAGTGACTTTAGAAATAAACAAGATGAAAATCCTACAAATTATGAATAAGAAGAAGAAATAAAGTGTGGCACCATAAAACAAAGTCTCAAAGGAACTAGAAAGGAGACACTTTTAAAATTTTATGAAACAATGGCGATTCCAACACTACTATATGCATCGGAACACTGGGTCTTATCCAAAAACCAGGAACGAAGAATAGAATCATCAGAAACGAGGTTTATGAGGAGTGTATCTGGCTGTACAATAATGCATCAAATACGAAGTGAGGATATACGAAGAGAACTGAATATATTCAAACTATTAGATAGAATTACACAATACAGAAATGAATGGATGGACCACATCAATATAATTGATAACAATAGAATTCCTGAATAGATTCTTCATTACAAACCACTAGGACGAAGAAATGTTGGAAGACCCAGTAAAAGATGGATAGACCAATTCTAACATGAGATCGGAACAGACCATCAGGTCTAATCCTTGATGCTGCTGATGATGAAGAAATAAAATCAGCGTGCATTCTTTCACAGGTTAGAGTACTTAAATTGCTTGCACGAAGGACGTAATAAATTGAGAACGTAATGTTCATTCACGTAAGCGAAGTATGTTTTACGATCATGTTACATTGCAACATAATGGCTTGTAATGACAGTACAGACGTCAATGTGAGGAGGCGATGTAATGATCTTGTACATTGTGTCACGTGTAATTAATACATTCAAATGTTCAAGGCATTGTCAGCAAGCCTTCTTCGCAACTACCTTACCATTTTATTGCCTTCTTTCCTTTGCCTGTTTTAACTTTCACTGAAATTGATGCATCATGAAGGCACTGATCAAATTATTTCACATATATTGAAAAAAAAATTGAAACGATCATATACATAGAATGGTAGATAGATAGATAGATGGGAAGCTCTGCGGCCATCACTTAAGTGTTGGCGGTGAGCGATCCATTTTGGTCCTCCTTAATAGGTAGAACCCCGGTTCCTGTAAAATACATTAGCCCCGGTTTAAATTTTGAATTCAAATTTGAAGTTAATTAGCAGAGTGAAGTCGGATGCTGGAATAGAACCCCAAAAGGTCCGCTTCCGACTTCACCCTGCTAATTAACTTCAAATTTGAATTCAAAATTTTAACCGGGGCTAATGTATTTTACAGGAACCCGGGGTTCTACCTATTAAGGAGGACCAAAATGGATCGTTCACCGCCAACACTTAAGTGATGGCCGCAGAGCTTTCCATCTATCTATCTACCATTCTATGTATGTGATCGTTCCAGTTTTTTTTTAATATAGGTGAAATAATTTGATCAGTGCCTTCATAAAGCATCAATTTCAGTGAACGTCAAAACAGGCAATGAAAGAGGATAAAACAAATTGTAAGCACAAAGAATTTAAAACATTAATCGGCTATAAAAATATTAATAAAGGAAGAACATTTATTTTTATTTCATTATTTTCAATCATTATATTTAATAACTTTCTAGGACTATTCCCATACGTCTTTACTAGTTGCGAAGGAGGCTTGCTGAATGGTGAACAGTAGATTAGTGAAGAAAGTACGTGACTGGACACCTCAGCAAAAAAGACCTTTAGGACGACCACAACTACGATTGAAGGACGTCACCATACCCCGGACCAGTAGTGAATGAACACGCAACAAGCTGCCAGCTTTCATGCATAGAAGAAGAAGAAGAAGAAGAAAAAGACAAAGTAGAATTTTTAAAATAAATTACTGCAGTTCTGTTAAAATGAATGTTATGAGATGAGCTGCCAGAAAATCTCGACTGGAAATTTAAAATATAAAATATATACCTGGGATCTCAGTTTTGTATCTCTACAAGATTCTCACGAACAACAAGTACTAATTTACAAGCTGATGATGGAGCATATGCTCCGAAAGTACTCCAAATCTTACATCTAAAGTTGAGAAAGACTTATATCTCAGGTCTCTATTTTGTGTTTTAGATTACATAGTGACCTCAACGGTGTTTCGTCATGAGTTTTAAAAGTATTGACTCGACTGGAAAGAATTAGAAATACAGAAATTAGAAATCTGGATGAATGCAGAAAGAATCAATGCTAATAAAATGCATTGTTAAAATCGTTGAGGTGGATAGTCATAAAATAAGTTAAAATACACCTTCTTAGGTAAGATCCGTCGTCCTCAACTTATAAAATATGTATTCTTTATGTCTGTAGGCCTTTCAGAACATTCGTTCTATCGTCAGCAGGTCTTTCTTCGCTACATTATCTGATATGATGTTGATGCTGCTGGTCCTAATGTGGCGTTGTCGTGAAGTATAAGAAAGAAGTATAATGGATGAGATTGAACACAGAAGGCTAATTTGGTATGGACACGTAAGAAGAATGCAGGATGGAAGACTACCAAAGGCCGTCCATCGATGGAAAATTTTTAAAAAAATGTGGAGAAAAGAAAGCCCAAGGACAACCTGGAAGAATAATATTCAACATTCAATGGGGAAATTTGGTGTAACGGATCAAGACACAGAGGACAGAGAACGATGGAGAACTTTAATTGAGGAAAATTTGTGAATGTGTATCACAAACTGATAAACTATAAGTCCGTAGTCATTTATGTATTTTTTAAAACTCATGTTAATTATTAATTTTGGTTGGAGAAAACCCTCAATGATGAGGAAAATTCTTCTTCTTCTTCTTCCTTCCTTCCAAGTAGCCTATTAGGCCAAGGCCTGTTACGATCCTATAGAAAATTTTCCCTCCAGCGTTTCATAGGACGGCCCAGTGATCTTCGTCCTCTTGGTATATAATTATAAACAGCTTTGGGGATCCGATTTGAACTCATTCTTTCAAGATGGTGTTTCCAATTTAGTTGGTACTGTTTAATATATTCCAAAATTGGCGTAGTCTTCAATTCTTTTAAGATATCGGTGTTCCTTTTCCGATCCCATCTGGTGTAACCCGCTGTTCTGCGCATGAATCTCATTTCACAAGCCGTTATTCTGCTTTCATGTTGTCTTTTTAGTGTCCATGCTTCACTACCATAGGTCAGCACTGGTCTAGCCAAAGTGTTATATAAACGTAATCTGGTGTTTTTTTGTACAAGGGATGGTTTCATAACTTGATTAATAATTCCTAAACTTTTATTATAACTAGTAATTTTTTCAGGGATATCCTTTTCATCCCAGATAGAGAGATAATATCCAAGATATTTAAATTGATTAGATCTCTCTAAAATTTTATTCTGGAGACAGATTTTACTTTGTATGGGGTCCTTCCCATGAAATGCCATAATTTTAGTTGTGTTAATTGATATTTCCATATTAAATTTGGCACCTATTTTTTGTAAATTATAAATTGATCGTTGCAAATCATTTTCGGAAAGTGCCAGAAGAGCTAAATCGTCTGCAAAAAGAATAGCATCGAGTTTGAGGTTCCTATTGATGGGTATATATCCTCGTTGTGTTTTCCTCCATTCGTTTATTAATTTATTCATTTATTCATATATATATAATGAAAAGCACGGTGAAAGTCCACATCCCTGTCTTACTCCAGTGCTGATCTTTTCCCAAGAATATAATTTGCCATCTTGTTTAACAGAGATTTCATTATCTTTATAGATGTTGAAGATATTAGTAATATATTGTTGTGGAACGTTATCATCAGCTAAAAATTGTAGTAATAGCCTATATTTCTGTCTACTTTGTCAAAAGCCTTTATGAAGTCAACGAAGGCGATATGAGTTTCTATTTTGAATTCCTTGTATTCTCAAGGAATAATATATATTCTTCTTCTTCTCCTTCTTCACTTCACGGGCTAGGCAAAATGCCTGTTCCGTCTCAAATGATATATATATATATATATATATATATATGTCCATCGCTGTGGTCTTGAGGTAGCATGCTGCCTTGTCACGAAGCGGCCCCGGTTTCGATTCGCGGTCGGGACAGCTGCTGGGTGAGGTTTTTTTCGGGGTTTTTCCTCACCTGTAAGACAAATGTCAGGAAGCTTAGAGCCCAAAAGTCCCCGAAAATGATCCAGCCATCATCATCATCCTTATCATCATCCTTCACCGGTGTGGAAAGCAAGGGGAAGCTACCACACCTATAATTCCCTAGAAAAGCTGCAAAGTATAGCATAAAAATACTGTGATTGCAGTGAAAGACCTGCCCTCGGGCAGAATTACTATGGATGCATATATATTCATTACTTACAAAACTTATATGTTTATTTATATTTTATTTTGAGATGTTTGAACATCTTTGATTTATTTAGGATTGTTTGGTGTATACCAACTGACTGTATGGTATTTATATTGTCTCTATTCTTCAGTCTGTACAATCGAACCTATAGGTTCATGGCCGCACGGGCATAAATCTCTCCATACAATCCCATCCTAACCAACGTTTTCCAATAATCACTGTATAATCTACTTCCTTCAAATCTTGGTTGTTATTCTCCCACCTCATTATTGTTCTGCCTACTGGGCGTTTTCCCTCTGGATTTTCTACCTAGAGTTTCCATGCCCCTCTTTCGTTCCACATTCGTGCCATATGCCTTGCCCATCGCAATCTACGAGACTTAATTATTCTTATTTATATCTGGATTTCCATGAAGATTACCAGGCTAAACAAAAAAATAAAATATTATAGAATAAATGTTTTATCTATCTATCTTCGGATTTTTACAGCTGCTGCTGTCTTCCCGTGCCAAGCCTCCAAAGCCTACGATCTTGGGCATCTTCAATGTTTGGCCCTCTTGCTTGCATTACTATCCTCATGTTTTCCTTCCATGTTAACTTTGGTCTCCCTCTTTTCTTCTCTCTGCTCGGTTGCCATTGATATAGTAGTTTCGGCCATCGCTCATCTTCTATTCTTAAAATATGTCTTAACCATTTTAATTCCTTCTCTTCAATTCTTTCAATTATGCTTTCTTCTGCTTCCATTATGTTTCTAATTTTCTTATTTGTGACATGTTTTATAAAATTAAAAATATTCACCCTGTGATGAAATAAATGAACAGCTTTTTATTATGCATCTGTGCAAATGATTTAGGATTATATTTTGTATTGCACATCTGTCATATAAACAGTTTAACGTGCAAATCTAATGCATCTAATGTAACTCTCGCCGTTCGAGTATTGATACATTAAAAACGTTACGTTAATCTGAGCAAATCCTTTTTCATTCCAGCTTGCTGCACTTTGTGTGGAATTTACGATGCGTAATTAATAGGCATATGGATATATGATTATAATTCTAGTGTAAAACGTTAATACAACACCTTCTAAATGAAATTTGTTTGCGTATGTCATGAATATTTATTAATTTCCTATTATTTTAACTTTATTATGCTATATCTGCCCTAAATGGAATAGTATGGGACAAACATATCTTCAAAGAAACAAAAAAAAAACTATTTTTAATACAATATTCAGAAGCATTATTACCTATGGAGCTGATGTGTGGGCTTTAAATGCACAAATGAAACAAAAATTGCTCGCCACTGAAATGGACTACTGGAGACGTGCTGCAATAATATCCAGGAAGGATAAAATCAGAAATTCATATATAAAAGAAAAAATTCAGGTGCGATATTCAATATTAGATTTTATAAAGAAGAAACAATTAAATTGGTACGGACACATTAGAAGAATGGAAGATGGAAGACTACCTAAGATAATCATGGATTGGGAACCACAGGGAAGGAAAAAGAAGGGTAGACCAACTATTACGAGGATTCAGGGAATCAATGAAGCTAAGAGGGAATGGGAAATAGAAGAAGATATATATTGATGAACAGATAGGAATGGAAAAATGTGTTGAAACAAATGTGTAGTTGACTGTGAACATGGGTACCGGAAAAATGTATATTCATTGTAAAAGACGGAATAATAATAAAAATTATTATTATTATTATTATTATTATTATTATTATTATTATTATTATTATTACATCAATTAGATCAGTTATGCCAAGAATATAATTTTAAAATATCAAAGGAAAAAACGAAAATAATGGCATTTTGGGGAAGTGAATATATAAGATCAAAAATCATAATAAATAAACCTCTGGAACAAGTAACAAAATTTAATTATTTGGGTTGTAATTTTACTATGAACACAAAAACTGAAAGAGACATAAATATGAAACTGTCAAGATTTCAAATGATATGTGGAACTATACATAAAACATTAAAGAAAAAAACAAGAAGAGAAACTAGATTGAAGTTTTATAAAACATTGGCAGTTCCTGCATTACTTTATGGGAGTGAAACTTGGGTAATGACCAAAAAAATTACAAAGTGGAATACAAAGTGTAGAACTGAACTTCCTTAGAAGAACAAAAGGCTGCACAAGAATGGATCGGTTAAAGAATGAAGATATAAGAACTGAGTTAAATATATATCCATTAAATGATAAAATCACAGGATATAGAGGAAAATGGTTTAGACATGTAGAAAGAATGAACGTAACAAGATTACCAAAAGCATCATTTAACTACAAGCCAAGAGGTTCAAGGAATTTAGGAAGGCCAGTGAAAAGATGGAAAGAACAACTGTGAGGCAGAACAGGCATTTTGTCTAGCCCGTGAAGTGAAGAAGAAGATTATTATTTATTTATTTATTTCAGGATTGTTTCTGTTACACACACAGGTGTCCTCAACGAATATATATATATATATATATATATATATATCTTTTTTTCCCACACTTCCCGATCTTGCGTGTCTGCTTCTATCATATTTATCTTCTTCATGTTGTCTTGAATTCCTTTTATCCAGATTGGCTTGTCATATCTGAGGCTATATATTTTGTTTTTATAGCATTAAGTTTTTTTACAATGGATGAGGAGCTGGCCCATAGTATCAACCCCCAGCCTGGAGGACCAGAGACTTTTTCTGGAGTCCACCATAGATCAGTTGCTTTCACTGAAGTTAAAGAGTCTGATCCACCCTTTATTGCCTCATGCGCCATCTGCACCATACTGTAGGACTCGTACTCTGCTGCATGCGCAGTTGGGATCTTCATCGTAAACCTGGCTAGGGACCCTCATAAGGTACTAACAGCCGGGTCAGCTGAACCTTGGTTTTTTAACGAGGTATTACTACTCCCCTCCTCCTTTCTCATCCGGACTTGGGACAATTAATGAAAACGCGAATAACGGAACCGTGAAAATGGAGCTTTACTGTATTATGCATGTAATATGATTTGCTATAAAATTAGATGGAGTAGAAAAGTAATAAGTTTATTTAGAGAACCAAGTATATCCATTTTAAAAGTTCAATGTTGGTATTTAGGGACAGTAGCTAGGTCGATAGGAGATGTAAAGTCTGTTAAATGTAGTTTAACATTGAAATCCAATTAATACTACATGAATTCATGTGTTAACACATATGGGTAATAAATCAAGACTGCAGCTTGGTGTTTGCAATAAGCATATGTAAACTTCGAGCTAGCGTTAATGAGCAATGTAATTCGAGGTCATGAAGAGAAAAACAGCGTATGCCAACTCGATCGTGGAACTTCCTAGGTTCATTAAGCTCGCGCTATACTTCAATTTTCAACATGAATGTAATTAATTTACTATATCAGACTTAAATCCCTGCATGGTATCTTTACCTTGTCGTGGTGGAGTGGCTTGCGTGCTTAAATGATCCTGAGAGCTGTGCCGGCGGTAGCATTGCTGCCGATAGGATTACCCATGCCGGACTGATCGAAGGTGATAAGCCAGACGAAAAAAGTACCTTGGTCGAAAGAGTGACGATCTTTCACCGTAAAAATACAACCGTCAAGAAATGCGGACATGGGTTCAACTCGGGTAATATATTATTATTTAATTGTAATATTATTATTGTGTTTTCTTTATGTAATTGTAATGTTATTGCTATTGTGTTATTACTTAATTGTAATATTATTGTGTTTTCTTTATGTAATTGTAATGCTAATGTTTTTAGTGTATAATGCTATTGTGTTATTATTTAATTGTAATATATATATTTATTGTGTTTTCTTTATGTAATTGTAATGTTATTGCTGTTTTTGTTTATTTTTCTTTACACTAGTACCAATTATTACTTTATTGTAACGGACTGTCAACAGCACGTACGGCTTACTGCCCGTGCGACCCATATTTGTAAATAATATTGTAAATATCTTACTTTTTTGTCTAATAAAGTCCTACTACTACTACTACTACTATATGGGTGCGAAACATGGACTCTTACTTTCCATCCATAGCAATTCTGCCCGAAGGCAGGCTTTCACTGCAATCTTAGCATTTTCATGTTATGGTTGCAGCTTTACTAGGGAATTGTAGGTGTGGTAGCTTCCCGTTGCTTTCCACACCTGTGAAGGATGATGATGATGATGATAATGATAAGGGTGATGATGATGGCCATATGATTTCGGGAACCGTTTGGGCCTTAAAGTTTTCCTGACATTTGTCTTACAGGAGAGGAAAAACACCGATAAAAACCTCACCCAGAAAAACTGCCCCGACCGGGGATCGAACCCGGGCCCGCTGCGTGACAAGGCAGCACGCTACCTCGAGACCACAGCGGTGGACTACTCTTACTTTAAGGGGGGAAAGGAGATTACGAGTATTCGAGAATAAAGTACTTAGGAACATTTTTGGACCAAAGAGAGATGAACAGACAGGTGAATGGAGAAGACTACATAACAATGAACTACATGGTCTTTATAGAAAGCCAGATGTAATAAGAACAGTTAAGTCTCGTAGACTGCGATGGGCAGGACATATTGCACGTATGGGGAATGAAAGACTTGCATAGAAGCTTCTTGTAGGAAAGCCAGAGGGAAAACGTCTAGTTGGTAGACCAAGAATGAGGTGGGAGAAAAACATTAACTATGTTTTGAGGGAAGTAGATTATACAGGGAATGATTGGAAAGCATTAGCTCAGGATAGGGACGTATGGAGAGCTTATGTCCGCGCGGCTATGAACATACGGGTTCGATTGTGCCAGTGAGTAAGTATATCAGACTTAAATATATGTAAAATGTGTGATAAGATTGCATATATCAGCTACGTATATTGTCCTTGAATAATTTTTCCGCGTATTTTTGTTTTCTGTTTCTATTGTTAAATGTCACGTAATTTATTTTACGATTGTCCATAAAAGCATTGTAACGTCATAAACTTTTCAGAGAAATCATAATCAATGTTTGGTCTATAGCAGGGGTCACCAATTAGATTTCATGGATGTCCATTTTCTCTTCTTATTCTTCTTCTTAAACATGCTATATAGGATTTTCATCCTGTTTATTTCCAAAATTACTCCTCGGAGGAAAAAGTATTGGATGTGCATTCACTGTCTATCCATCTCTTGCCTGGTCTTCCTATTGTTCTTCTCCCGTCCATTAGTCTATCTTCTTTAGCTCTTACTGCAAGTCTTTCTATATGACCCTTCCAATATTTTCGTCTATTTATAATAAAATTGGTTATGTCTTGAATATGACATTTGACCCTAATTTCTGTGTTGTGTATTTTATCAAATAACTTTTCCCCTGAATAGTTCTTAAGATTTTCAAAATCGTAAATTAAGTGGAGGTCCGGAACCATAGTTGATTAAACATACGAAGCTTTTATTAAGTAATTAATATAATAAGGTAATTATTTAAATTATTTTATGGTTATGAATTGCACAAATTAAATCATTATTCTTCTGGTTATATTATATGGATGTGAAACATAACTTATTATTTAAAGAGATAAGAAATTATTACTAGTATTTGAGAATAAATTGATTAAGACTATTTAACTCATGCCCCAAATGGGAGTCAATGACCAATCACGTTTCAATGATTTCTGTTTTACAGCCAATCAGAGTCGTGTTTCACGAAATATTTATCAGTGTTATATTTACCATATTAAAGAAAGCTCCTCCTTTTTAATATTCTGAACAGGTCTGACCATTATTTTGCAATGACTGAGCCTGTAAGAAATATGGCTACCAGATTGTATATATAGTGCATAGATATCAACACAGCTTGCAGGAGTTAATATAAAAACATTTGTAGCAATTGATTATACCACCTAAAAAAAGAAATCACTGTTTGCACTTTCTTAAACGTATTTTTTTCCCAGGTAATAATCCAGAAAAATATAATTGTCATATTTACATCATACGACATCAGAAATGAATTAATATACAGTTTAATGTGTTTCATTTTTTCTCCACTAGAGAGCATTCTTACAATATTGCGTCTGGTTGCAGTGATAAACAAAAGAAGCAGATGAAGCGTACCTATCGTTTCTGATTTGTTTTTAAACATCGCCGTTTACATTAAATATATAAATATTTTAAAATAACTATAGTTAAATAATGATTTGTGAGTAAACAGCTTAATTGTATTCGTTAAATAGTCCTAACAAATGCCACTTCGTGAGTCGTGAATTTATTGATAATTTGGAAATCACTCGTGGCATTACTTATGATAATTTTAGAACAAAGAAAGACAAACAGACAGGTGAATGGAGAAAACCACAGAACATTAAGCTATATGCTCTTTGTGGGAAATCAGGCATATTAAGAACAATTAAGTCTCATATATGGTAGGCATGAGGCACGAATGGGGAAAGTGAGATGGGCATGCAAAATATTAACCATGATTACTGGGAGATGAGTATACAGGGTATTACTGGAAAATATTAACTCGGCATAAGCATGTATGGAGAGCTTATGTCCGCATGGCCATAAATCTCTCGTATTCGATAGTGGCAGTGAGTTAGTTATATCATCATCATCATCTTCATTCATGGATTAGGTCTGTTGACCCGTTCAGACTTCAGCCCATCTCTTTCTAGGTCTGCCCACATCTCGGGTGTCTTTAGGTTTGTATTTTGTTATTTGTTTTGGATATCTGTCTTCATTCATTCTGTCTATGTGTTACTTCCATTTTTGTCTATATGTATCTATTTTATCAGTTATTGCAAATATTTCAAGTTCCTATCTTATTTCTGTGTTCTTGATTCTGTCTTCCTTAGTGCCCTTTAACAGATCTCAAAAAATTCATTTCTGCCGCCGTTATCCTACTTAGAACTTGTTTTTTTTGTATCCAGGCTTCTGAACCATAGAGCAGTACCGGTATTGCCAACATTTTATAAAATTTCAATTGGGTCTCTCTTGTTGTTTTGTTATTTAGTGATCTTTTATCGTACCACATATTCCCTGGAATTTTGCTATTTTATTATTTATATCATTATCATAATTAAATGAAATGTCACATCCTAGATAATTGAGATGGTTCACCTGTTCTATGATTTTGTTTCCTATTACTATTTTCGATCTGATTTGTTTTTTTCCCTTGGAATGCCATTACCTTAGTTTTTTCTATGGATAACCTCTACTAGTAAAAAATAACTTACTCATAAACTTCAGCAGGAGTTAGTTATATAGTTAATATAATTCAAATCCTGAATATGCCATTACGACGAGGTAAACCCCAGAAAACGGTGGATAGTTTAATCTCGGAAAGTCTTAAGCACAGGTCTCAAAACCTATCGTCTGAGAAAATCGTTTGTAGTCTACACTTTTCCTTCTTATTTTTTTTAGCCCTGTCTCCTACTCTCCAAAGGCAATGCATCCCTAGCAATCTTGACTAACTAACTAACTCACTGGCACTATCGAACCCGTAGGTTCATAGCCGCGCGGACATATGTCTTCCATACATCCCTATCTTCAGCCAATGTTTTTCGATCATTCCCTGCGTAATGTAATTCTCTCAAATCATAATTTATGTTATTCTCCCACCTCATTCTTGGTCTACCAACGGGGCGTTTTCCCTCTGGTTTTCCTACAAGAAGCTTCCATGCATGTATTTCATTCCCCATTCGTGCCACTTGTCCTGCCCATCGCAGTCTACGAGACTAGACCGTTCTCATTATACCTGGCTTCCTATAAATACCATGTATTTCATTGTTATTCAGTCTTCTCCATTCACCTGTTTGTTCATCTCTCTTTGGTCCAAAAATGTTCTAAGAACTTTATTCTCAAATGCTCGTAATCTCTAGTAGTAGTAGTAGTAGTAGTAGGACTTTATTAGACAAAAAGTAAGATATTTACAAATATGGGTCGTACGGGCAGTAAGCCGTACGTGCTGTTGACAGTCCGTTACAACAAAGTAATAACTGGTAATAGTATAAAGAAAAACAAAAAAAGTAAACAATAACATTACAATTACATAAAGAAAACACAATAATGTTACAAATTACCTAATAATAAAATAAAATTATACATGAAGAGTCCATGTTTCACATTCACATAATATAACTGGTAGAATAACAGTTTCACATATTTTCAGTTTTACGTTTTTTGAAAGGAGTTGGGACGTCAAGAGTTTCTGTAATGCATAATAGCACGCATTTCCAGAATTGAGCCTTTGTATCAATCTTGACTATGCTTGAATTTTGCATACGACTTACATGATCATTCCATTCTTATTAATTAAATAAAAATAAAACGTAGTTTTATTTGATTTTCATATTTATTATATAATTCAGTGACAGCTGTTTCGGTACACTGTACCTTCTTCAGACATGTTAACAAATTATGAATTGTGTTCCAACTGATCTAAGCAACAATACAACAATATTTATTTAAATTTTTTAATTTAACAAAGGGGATTCATTCAAATTAAGTTGAGAATTTAACAGTTTTTTACTACTTTTAAACTTATTAATTTCTACAGCCTCCAAAAGATCTAACTTCTTACCCTTATCACAAATATGTAAAATTTCAAAATTTGGATCGAAACAATGATTAAATTGGAATAGGTGGTTAGCATAGTTTGAATTTTCTAAATTTCTGTTATATGCTCTCATGTGTTCCTTTATCCGAGATATAAAAGGTCTACCAGTTTGTCCTATATAGACGTTGTCACATGTGCCACACTTCAATTTATATACACCTGATAATTTTTCTTTTTTTGTTTTGGTTTTATTGTTTTTTATTATATTTTGTAGTTTTATTAGTTTTAAATGCCACATTAATGTTCAACTTTTTGAAGTGTTTAGATATTTTATTTGAAAGTGGGCCTACGTATGACATTACGACATATTCCATTCTTGTTTTCCGCGTAATATCCAATCAGTTATTTTATCTTTATTTAATTCCGTCTAATATGTTCACTTTTGACTCTGTCCCATATTGTTCGCGATTGTTTTCTGAAACCTCATTTCATTTTTTTCCAAAATGCGCTTAATCACTGGCGTATCAGACCTAGTCTCAGCTGCATGTGCCAATCAATATTGGTCTAATAACGGATTTATTACAAGTTACATTACTGTCTAATTATTGGAAATCTGACACTTGTTCGATTATATGATTATTCACAAAATGAATTTGCAATATATCGGATATATTGAAATTGGCATTGCTTTCGTTTAGGCTGTATCCATAGACAATTTATTTTATCTCTCATTTAGTAGAAGACAGAATGGCGAATAAAATTACCAAATATTCCGATGTCGAAAATATACCACAGAAATATCGAAATGAGATTTTTATGACATGTTGAATGTCACAATGACTCCAGTCCAGTACTTTATTATACGTGTACCTGGACAAATAACTAAATGGTTCTACATGTCCATGTTACGTTTAAGCTAATAAGGAAATGATTAGATAAATGGGCTTTGACTGAAGTAAATTGTATCATTCTTGATAAAAATTGTACTGTGTGCAAAATATTCAGTTTACACGTATGCGTTAGAAAAGATAAGCTTACCAATATTTTTAGGGGAAATAAATCAATGGTGACAATATAATAATTTAAAAACGTTTTTCTTATTTTTTGTTATATGATTTATTGTAATTGTAATTACATTATTGTATTAATTTAAGTGTGATATCTCACTGACTATTTAACTGTCCCTTGCCGTGGCGTAGTCGGCTCCGGCGACCCGGGTTCGATTCCCAGCGGGGTAGGAGATTTTTAATCTCCACCTTGGGTCTGGATGTGTGTCTTGTCTTTGTGTCTATGTGAGAATAACAGAAACTTAACAAAAAGGTGAAACAAGAAGAAAAACAGTATAAACGAAAAGAGGGGGTAAAAAAAACATCCGAATTAAACAGTGTGTAGATTCACTCATTTCTCCGAGGCCGTGGCTTAGTCGGTAGAGTCCCTACCTTCCACTCCGGCGACCCGGGTTCGATTCCCGGCGGGGTAGGGGATTTTAAATCTCCACCTTGGGTATGGGTGTGTGTCCTGTCTTGTGTCTGCATGTGTGAATAAGATAAAAAGGTTAACAAAGGTAAAACATAAAGGAAGAACAGTGTAAACGAAAGAAAACGAGAAAAAAAAAACCTCATGCCTCAAATGCGAGTAAATGACCAATCACGTTTGAATGAATTTTGATTTACAACCAATCACAGTCGTTTTTCACATCGATTTTATCAATTTAATTTTATCACTGTAAAATCAACATCCTCCTTTTTAACATTCTGAATAGGTCAGACCATTATTTTGCAGTGACTGACTAAAAAAAGTACGTTGAATATAACAATTTATATAATAAGATATAAGAATTCTAGAATACATGTGGCTACCAGATTGTATATATAGTGCACGAATGTAACCAGATAGTGCTTGCGGGATATAATATAAAACATTTGTAGCAATTGAGTATACCACAAAAAAAAACATTGTTTGCACTTTGTTAAACGTATTATTTCTCAGGTAATAACGATTCAGGAAAATATAATTAACATCAGAGGACATCACAAATTAATTAATATACAGTTTGATGTGTTCCATTTTTTCTCCACTAGGGTGCATGCTTACAATATTGCGATCCTTTGGCAATAAATAATATGATCTGGTTGCAGTGACGAACAAGTGAAATATAACAAACGTTTCTCATTTATATTCAAACATCGCCGTTTACATTAAATATATAAATATTTTAAAGTAACTATATTTAAATAATGATTTGTGAGTAAACAGCTTAATTTTATTCGTTAAATAGTCCTAACAAATGCCACTCTGGATTTCCAAATTCTCTAGATAAATTGGAAATCACTCGTGGCATTACTTATGAAAATATACTGATGTATTGACTCGGCGATAACGTATTGAAACCCAACACAATTTTAAGACTGTTTAGGCACGTAAAATAATTTAAATAATAAAAACATTTTTAAATTTTTAACACAATTTTTTGATCTTTCACACCCTAATTTCAATTGCGACTCAAATGACCTATGCACTTAAAGATCGTCATTAAATCATCATCATCATCATCATCATCATCATCTGCATTCATGGATTAGGTCTGCTGACCCGTTCCGACTTCAGCCCATCTCTTTCTAGGTCTGCCCACATCTCGGGTGCCTTTAAGTTTGTATTTTGTTATTTGTTTTGGATTATCGTCATTAAATAAAAAACTAATTACCTGTAATTCCATAGTATAACTGTCACAGGATTGATGATCGAGGCATGAGGTACTATACCAGGATTTCTAGCTAAATTTTGGAATTCCTTAGATTTGGACAGAGTGGATCTTTCTAAAATTGCCATTAGAGGATCAATTTCAATTTTATGAAACCATTTTTACAAAATTTCTATTTTATAGAATATACTTCAATTACAATTTGAAATGTTTTAATGTATTTACAAAATGTATTTAATCAATTTGAAAAATTAACTGTCTGTATCACTTTGTCCTTGAGGCAATCCTCTAATGAGGAAAGTTGTATATAGGCTAATAAAAAATACATTTCAGTGAGCTCTTCAAATTAATATCGTCCTAAAACCAATTATAAATCCTGCTGTTCCCTCGCTTCTTCCTTCCTATTATAGCTTAAATTTTGCAAATCATAAAACCATTATTAATATTTATTTATTTTCAGCACAATTAATATTCATAAAATTATTATTTACTTACATTAAGGATTGTTTTAATATGATTTAAAGAGAAGGAGATTCAGAATTGGCGATCGCTAATTCTTCATCATCGTCCATATTCGCTGTAGATTAAGTTCAAGTTTAAGGACTCTCCTGGCTCACCACTAACATCATAATCATCACCATCACCCTTCATATCATCAGGACAGTGTAACCCCGTCTTCCAGGTGTCCCAATCTCAGAAGTGGGTTGCAATTACGCCAATGCCAGAGGAGAACACCAGAAATGTCGGAATGACAACCTGGCGTATTGAATAAAAATATGTATGTTTATATATATTTTAGTCTCTTAATTTCTCAAGGAACTGTAAGAAGGGTAAAATTTTTTTGTAAGCCTATGTTTTCCCTTTGGGGGCACGCCGTAGCGTAGTGGTTAAGGCACTGAGCTACAAGCCGGAGGGTCGAGGGTTCAAGTCCCGTTGGGGTCAGGATTTTTAAACTGACCCAAACCCTCTGGCGGCACTATGGCCCTGGGGTCGACTCAGCCTCTAACTGAAATAGTACCAGACGCTTTGTTCTGGGGGTAAAGGCGGCCGTCACGCAGGGCTGACAACCCGGCTGACATAAAGTGCCGATTGTCTAGAAAAAGTGGGAGCCTTAACCTCCTACTACCCCAAGGGCCTCCGGGCCTGTTTGTGGGGATCACTTTACACTTTACTTTATGTTTTCCCTTTACAGAGATTTAGGCGCTCTCCCCCTACAGGGAAGAATTTGAACCATACTAATTTAGTTACACTTGTTTTCGTATAGTGATACGTGGTCAGCGTTCTGCCTCATTACTGACATCTAGGAAGGGTAAAATATGAATTATAAATCATAAGTAGTAGTAGTAGTAGTAGTAGTAGTAGTAGTAGTAGTAGTAGTAGTAGTAGTAGTAGTAGTAGGACTATAATAGAATAGGGGTAGCATTCAATTAAAATAATAATAATAATGATAATAATAATAATAGTAATAATAATAATATCCTAATAATAATGATAATATTTGAATGCAGGCTTTCACGGCCGGTAATCATGATGTTGAGTGATTCCGGGTTCTGTGGCCGTGGTCCATAGTTGGTGTTGATACCAGACGTTTCGCCCTCAACTGCGGAGGGCATCTTCAGTGGCGAGTGCTTCTAGGCGTGTTTCCTGGTCGGAAGCTCTACTTAGAGTGAACGCTGCGGGTGTTGTATTGATACTAGTGGTGGGAGCAGGGTGAGCGGGCGTGGCTCTTGCTGATTGGCTAATGGTCGTCTCCTTGTTGTCCCTAGTGTTGATGCATTTATTTTCTAGTGTACGGTACCAGGCCTTAGACAGTTTAATACCTTCCTCTTTTCTGTTAATATTTTCCTTATGCTTGTGTATTTCTATAGCCTCTCGATATAATCTAGGGAAATAATAGGAAGTTGTGGCTAAAACTTGTGTATCATCGAATAGAATCTGGTGTCCATTCATAATGGCATGTTCTGCTACAGCCGATTTATCCATTTCTCCTTGTCTGCAGTTTCTTTTGTGTTCTGATAACGGGTGGCTATACTTCTTTTTGTGGTCCCTATGTATGGTTTACCACACGAACAAGGAAGTCGATATACGCCGCAAGTGGAGAGAGGTGGCCGAGGATCCTTAGCTGAGCAAAGGCAGTCTTCTATAGCCTACTTACCATATGTACAAAGAGTCACAGATCGTATCGGAAAACTCCTACGAAAATACAACATAAAAACAGTTTACAGACCTACAAGAAAAATAGAAGACTGCCTTCGCTCAGCTAAGGATCCTCGGCCACCTCTCTCCACTTGCGGCGTATATCGACTTCCTTGTTTCGTGTGGTAAACCATACATAGGAACCACAAAAAGAAGTAGTATACCACCCGTTTATCAGAACACAAAAGAAACTGCAGACAAGGAGAAATGGATAAATCGGCTGTAGCAGAACATGCCATTATGAATGGACACCAGATTCTATTCGATGATACACAAGTTTTAGCCACAACTTCCTATTATTTCCCTAGATTATATCGAGAGGCTATAGAAATACACAAGCATAAGGAAAATATTAACAGAAAAGAGGAAGGTATTAAACTGTCTAAGGCCTGGTACCGTACACTAGAAAATAAATGCATCAACACTAGGGACAACAAGGAGACGACCATTAGCCAATCAGCAAGAGCCACGCCCGCTCACCCTGCTCCCACCACTAGTATCAATACAACACCCGCAGCGTTCACTCTAAGTAGAGCTTCCGACCAGGAAACACGCCTAGAAGCACTCGCCACTGAAGATGCCCTCCGCAGTTGAGGGCGAAACGTCTGGTATCAACACCAACTATGGACCACGGCCACAGAACCCGGAATCACTCAACATCAATGATAATATTTGTTTTTATTTGTAGAGTAACTAGTAACAATTAAAAACATACGATATATATGGTGCTATGAGTAGTTTATGCCCTATATAGCTATATGTTATTACATTTTCAGAAGTTCTGATTAATGAGCATTAATAACAATCCCCTATATATATCATCATCATCATGAACAAATTCGTTTTAGGCCATGTGGCCTGTACGGTAAACCTAGCGAAGATGGTCTTGATCTTTCCACCGATGTTTTGGTCTTCCTTGGTCCCTATGTCCAGTTGGGGTATATTGGAATGCCAATTTTGGAAGTCTATTTCTTGCCATTCTTCTCAGATGATTTTTCCATTCTTGTTGGTATCTTTGGATATCTTCATTTAAACTTGCTACTCCAAGTTTTCCTCTGATAGTAGTGTTCCTTTGGTGATCCAGTCTATTAACTCCTAACAATGATCGTAAGAAGCGCATTTGGCTTACTTGAAGTTTATGAGAGTTTCTTTTATTTAAAATCCAAATTTCACTTCCGTATTTTAGAGCAGCTTTTGATGTGACGTTATGTATATATATATATATATATATATATAAAGTTGAATAAAACAACAAGAAAGTAAAATAAGATAGAGATAATTAACATTACATTACATTACCGTAGAATATTATTAACATGTCTTCGGAAGGACGTTACTCTCCGGAGCCCCTAATTTCAGGAAGGAAGATGTACAAAAGAAACGTGAGGACTGACTGTGGTAAAGGCATATACTAGTGAGATATATATATATATATATATATATATATATATTTTTTTTTTTTCAAATGCCGCAGGTTTGTCTTTCGACATTGCTGGTTTCTCTCCTGGCATGGCGTACTTGTAACCCACTTCTGAGGATTGGAAAACATTAGCTGAGGATAGGGATGTATGGAGAGTTTATGTCCTCACGGCTATGAATCTGCAGGTTCGATAGTGCCAATGCGTTAGTTATTACCGAAAAAGGATCCTAGTTCAAATCCTCGTGCTGCAACATTCTTACTACCATGACGTGCTGCTTACAGAACTCGCTGATAATCTCTCAAACTATTGCGGGTGGATAATATCTACATCAGATGCGTTGTAATATATATGGAGGTGTGAACAAATCTCTCCATCCTTGAAATACATTTCCTAACTCGGACTAACTGATCGCCGAACCTTAGATTCTATTGTTCTGCTTTCTCAAATTATATAAAAAAAAATTAGCTTTACTATCTAGCGCCTCGCTTTAATTTCTTATTATCAAGTAATTATTTAAATATTAGAGCAAAGTAAGTTAACAGTTAACATCTTACTGAAAATATTTTTAATATGTAGTTCTAAAAGATTAACATATTTTTGGTTTACAAGACCAATATTTTACTTAAATTACAATAAGGCCTATTTATTATTTTTACAAAACAATACTTAGTCCTGTAGAAATATATCACTAAATATCTCACTAGTAGTCCACCGCTGTGGTCTCGGGGTAGCGTGCTGCCTTGTCACGCAGCGGGCCCGGGTTCGATCCCCGGTCGGGACAGTTTTTCTGGGTGAGGTTTTTATCGGGGTTTTTCCTCACCTGTAAATGTCAGGAAAACTTTAAGGCCCAAACGGTCCCCGAAATCATATGACCATCGCAATCATCATCATCATTCATATTCATCTTAGGTTAAGCTTAGGATTAGGGACTCTCCTGGCGCACCATTATCATCACCCATCACTATCGAACCTGCAGATTCATAGCCGTGAGGACATAAACTCTCCGTACATCCCTATCCTCAGCTAATGTTTTCCAATCCTCCCTTGTATAATCTACTTCTTCAAATCATGATTAATGTTATTCTCCCACCCCATTCTTGGTCTATCTATTGAGCTCTTTCCCTCTCATTTTCCTACAAGAAGCTTCCATTCCTAATTCGTGCCACATGTTCTGTACATCGCTGACTATAAGACTTAACTGTTCTTATTATATAATCAATTGAGTTGGTGTTTAATTGATGAAAATCCATATTTATTAATTAAATAAAAATAAAACGTAAAAAAAAATTATCAGGTGTATATAAATTGAAGCGTGGCACATGTGACAATGTCTATATAGGACAAACTGGTAGACCTTTTATATCTCGGATAAAGGAACACATGAGAGCATATAACAGAAATTTAGAAAATTCAAACTATGCTAACCACCTATTCCAATTTAATCATTGTTTCGATCCAAATTTTGAAATTTTACATATTTGTGATAAGGGTAAGAAGTTAAATCTTTTGGAGGCTGTAGAAATTAATAAGTTTAAAAGTAGTAAAAAACTGTTAAATTCTCAACTTGATTTGAATGAATCCCCTTTGTTAAATTAAAAAATTTAAATAAATATTGTTGTATAGTTGCTTAGATCAGTTGGAACACAATTCATAATTTGTTAACATGTCTGAAGAAGGTACAGTGTACCGAAACAGCTGTCACTGAATTATATAATAAATATGAAAATCAAATAAAACTACGTTTTATTTTTGTTCTTATTATATCTGGCTTCCTATAAAGACCATGTAGTCTTCTCCATTCACCTGTCTGTTCATCTCTCTTTAGTCCAAAATGTTTCCTAAGAACTTTATTCTCAAATACTCGTAATCTTTTCTCCTCCTTTAAAGTAAGAATCCATGTTTCGCATCCATATAACATAACTGGGAGGAAAATAGTTTAATATATTTTCAGTTTAACGTTTTTGAGGGAATCCGTTTCAGATGATAGGGAAGAAAAATATTAAGCCTCTGTAATTAAAATCTAAATATATAGCCTAATTTAATCATTCATTTGATTTATATTCAATTAACCATGTTAAACTTTTATATTACAGGTAGGTCTACTATTTACATGCCACATGCCATCCAGGGTTTACAATGGTACGCCCTGTCGGGAGAGGGATTGATACATCACAACGCTTCTCTGGAAGAAATTTCGAGGTAGGTTTCGACATTCAATTGTTGACACTTCCCTTGTAAGTGCACTGAACTATGTGAAGATCAGGTCAATAGTCATCAAACATAAAGTAACACCAAACAAACCTCCGCACAAGAATATTTCACGATCACCTTTATCATAGCCCATTCACGAATTTAGGTCATTTGTTGATCTGTTTCACCCTCAATAGAAACACCGTCCAAAAGTCGTCTGAGCGGACGTCCTGATATTCTTCTTCCTGCAGGTTGATAGCTATTCGAATAAACAGTAAATATGTGACCTAAACCACGAAAGACATTTTTATTATATTTACTTCAAATAATTCGCCCTTAATATCCGAGAACGTATGTTACTCTCATCCTGGATAAGAAATGTGCAATTCTTATATAAAATATAAATAGCCAAACGTATTTTTAATTCTGATCTCATACCAATTACTTGAATTTATATTTTGCTTTAAAAAATTAGCCAATTTTAAAAGTATACTATATTAATTCCTAAACAATATATATATATGTTATAACATCTAAATATTATATTATATTATAATTACATATAACATCTATTTATATATATAGCGTTACTGCTATAAAGTAAATATTCTCTTTAAAAATTTGCCTACCTGTTAAGGTGGCCGCTAGATGGTAGTTGGAACAACTTCCCGCTACCTCTCGTGTGAATTGAGAATACCTCATATATAAGAAAAATGTATGTTTGTGTTGGAATACTTCGGTGCAGTTGCTTAGAGCGCTAAACGTACAGAGTTTAGAGACTCGGGTTCAAATCCCGACCCAAGCATTCATTTTTCTTTCATATATATATATATATATATATATATATATATATATATATATTTGAAGAGTTTGAAATATAGTCATTCTTGTGCTTTGAATGTTTTTATTGTATGTATTATTGTTACATGTTTACGTCATTGCGCGAAATAATTTTTTTCTGTTATTGACGAAAAATAATGTGTGATTATGATAGATGGAAATGTTGTAATTATAGATTCCTCTAAAAATGAAAATGATTACGTAATGTCGAAGGACATGCAAATAGCATATGTTAACTTATCAAAGGTATTGTGTGGCCTCAAGAAATAGGTAGATAAAGGGAATATCGTATCATTTGTACATGCATTTAAAAAGAGTGGTTAGTAATTGATATAGCAAAGGAATTCATAAATTTCACAAAAACAACGGGGATAATCAATAGTATTAACAAACCATCTTTAGTATAAAAAACACAAGATTACAGCTTTATAAGTTTCTCGCAAGTCCAGTATTAAGATGTGCTAGTGAAGCATGGACAATACGAAGAAGAGATGATAGCGAATAACAGCAAATGAGATGCGATTTATGCGCCGTACAGCAGGTTATACAAAGTGGATCATGAAATAAATGAGGAAATTATCTAAGAGTTGAGTGTAGAACCGGTTCTCCATCATATAAAAAACTACCGGAACAACTGGAAAGCCCATCTTCAACGAATGCCATGTCACAGAATTCCAAAAGCTATGCTTCGTTACTACTGGCTGATAGCGAGGAGATACTGAAGGCCAACACGCACACACTATTGAGTAACACTAAGAAATTAGGACTGGAAGTAAATATCAGTAAAACTAAATATATGGCCACACGTAGAAATTCAGTATATAATGGAAATGGACAGCTAATGACAAATGAGGGAAATTTTGAGGAAGTGGCTGAATTCAAATACCTAGGAACAATAATCACAAATAGGAATGAGATGCACAAAGAAATTAAACATAGGCTCAATTCTGGAAATGCGTGCTATTATGCATTGCGGAGACTCTTGATGTCCCAACTCCTTTCAAAAAACGTTAAGCTGAAAATATATAAAACTATTATTCTACCAGTTATATTATATGGGTGCGAAACATGGACTCTTACTTTAAGGGAGGAAAGGAGATTACGAGTATTTGAGAATAAAGTTCTTAGGAAAATTTTTGGACCAAAGAGAGATGAACAGACAGGTGAATGGAGAAGACTATATAACAATGAACTACATGGTCTTTATAGGAAGCCAGATATAATAAGAACAATTAAGTCTCATAGACTGCGATGGGCAGGACATGTTGCGCGTATGGGGAATGAAAGACGTGCATGGAAACTTCTTGTAGTAAAGCCAGAAGGAAAACGCCCAGTTGGTAGACCAAGAATGAGGTGGGAGAACAACATTAACTATGATTTGAGGGAAGTAGAATATACAGGGAATGATTTGAAAGTATTGGCTCAGGATAGGGATGTATGGAGAGCTTATGTCCGCGCGGCCATGAACCTACTGGTTCGATAGTGCCAGTGAGTAAGAGTAAGTATGCTTCTTTACTACCCTAAGATCGCTTGGACGTCCGAAAAAGCTCTGGATGGAAAATTTCTCTTCGAGACCGTAACAGGTCACATCTCTTCTTCGTATTGTCCATGCTTCACTACCACATCTTAATACTGGTCTTGCGAGAACCTTATAAAACTGTAATCTTGTTTTTTTTTTGTAGTAAAGATGGTTTTATAATACTATTAATTATCCCCATTGTTTTTGTGAAATACATGGATGTTGATGATGATAATGATTTTTTTAATACTAATGTCTATATACGTATCCTTTGTGTCATATTTAAATTATCAACAGACCTATAGTTCACTAACAAGAAGATGGCTTTCAAAAACTTAACGATTTCATTGACCATTAACAAAATGTACTAAAATGGTCATTATTGGGTGCTCAATTCTCAGAATTCATTGTTTATTTTATGACCGATAACTAGGTAGGGAAAATTAACGAAGTGTAACATGAGAACGAGCGTGAATGAAAGGTTAAAGTTAAAGAGATAACGTACTTTCGATGAAACAAGAATGAATCAGTAAATGAAAGGTGATGATCTCAGAGAAATTCCACTGTTTTGTGTCATGATGTGTACAAGGTTGTGTAGTTTCAGGTGTTTACTGCGTTGCGTTGTTTGGATTCAGCGGAAACAAGTTATTTCATTCCATAATTACGTCCTGCATCTATTTTGCTTTTCTCTGACACTTTATTCCTTCTCATATGATCAGAAACATGTATATCAATGAATAAACTCATCTACGAGCATACGTTAATATGCCACATTTAAGCATCAGATCTTATGCAGCTTAATGAATACAGCAGTTCGAATCTTAGATCCCCCCTCCCTCGAGAAATATCCATGAGTCTCTTCTGTTCTTTATATAGGCCTAATTTGTAGTTTCAAAATTTAAAATTAAATATTAAAATAAAAAATTAATGAAATATGATCAATAATAATAATAATAATAATAATAATAATAATATAATAATAATAATAATAATAATAATTTATTTATTTATTTATATACAGAATTTTAATGTTTACACATCTTTCTGTGTATAAAGTTTTATTTTTCTTCTCCACTCGTCTCTCTCCATCCAGTCCATGTCCTCCAGTCCTCTTGCTCTCATTCCAGTTCTTATTCCCCGCATCCACGAGTTTCGAGGTCTTCCTCTTCTCCTTCTTCCAGGTGGACACCATTCCAATGTTTTCCTGGGTAATCTTTCTTCTTGCATTCGTCGTACGTGCCCATACCAATTTAATTGCTTATACCGTATATAATCTACTATTGAATAACCAACATTCACTTTTTCTCTTATGACAGTATTGCTTATTTTGTCTAATTTTTAACATATTGTTATAATAATAATAATAATAATAATAATAATAATAAATAATAATAATAATAATAATAATAATAATAATAATAATAATAATAATAATAATAATAATAATAATAATAATAATAATAATAATAATAATAATAAAGAATGATATATACATACATATATTAATAATAATAAATAATAATAAAGAATTATACAAATATATAAATAAAGTGATTCCACAACAGGCCCGGAGGCCCTTGGGATAGTAGGAGGTTAAGGCTCCCACTTTTTTCTAGACAATCGGCACTTTATGCCAGCCGGGTTGTCAGCCCTGCGTGACGGCCGCCTTTACCCCCAGAACAAGCGCCTGGTACTCATTTCCGTTAGAGGCTGAGTCGACCCCAGGGCCATAGTGCCGCCAGAGGGTTTGGGTCAGTTTAAAAATCCTGACCCCAACGGGACTTGAACCCTCGACCCTCTGGCTTGTAGCTCAGTGCCTTAACCACTATGCTACGGATACAAATATATACATATAATAATAATAATAATAATAATAATAATAATAATAATGATAATAATAGATTTCTAAACCCCTCAACCGATCTTCATGAAAATTTGTACATACATGTTTTCAAGTACGCCGTCGACAGTGTCTACGTATTTTCGGTATACCTGAACAGGATGGTGAAGATACGGACAATATAGCAATCGACGTGGCCTCCAAAATTGGAGTTAAATTAGAAACCTGTGATATCGACAGGAGTCACAGGGTTGGGAAAAAATCGGATCGACCACGGCCTGTTATTGTTAAGTTTATCAGTTATAGAAAGAGAAGGGAGGTCTTCCAAAATAAAAAACAATTGAAAGGCAGTGGGATCACAGTAAGAGAAGATCTCACCCAAATTAGATATAAATTGTTAAAGGACTGCATCACAAAATTTGGCGTCACAAATGTGTGGACAATTGATGGCGCAATACATGTGAAAAATGGAGATACCAAACGCATCATCACCCGGGCCTCTGATATGTAAATCTACCTAGTGCAAACACGCCCAGTGATACCATATCCCCAATTTAGCACTTTTATATAAATTATTAAAATTATATTTAGAAATTTCACATTAATTATTAGTATTATATTTAGAAATTTTACTTTATTTATTAATTTAATATTTGAATAAGATATTAGTGACTTGTTCTTTTCTTATAATTCTAGTTAAAATATTTTTAAAATTTTCCATCCAAATAATGCTATCATTTGGCGGTCTCTGACAGGTTAGAGGACACTACCCTTCTCAAACCCCTTCCAAACAACAATAATGCAAGACAGGTTCTAGAAACAGCATTCTCCCCTTCCCGTCTTCCCTACATGTGGTTCACTTGAACGCACAGAGCTTAACTGCACATACAGACGATATTAGTATGATTTTTTCTTCTTCCAATATTCATGCTATTCTCGTATCAGAAACATGGCTCACTCCCTCCATTAATTCTAGTTTAATTGACATGGATGGTTATACTTTTCTTAGACATGATCGTGTACATAGTCGAGGGGGCGGTGTTGGTGTCTTCGTTAGGACAGACCTTTGCCCTAAGTCTGTATACTTTTCTAATAACGAGACATCTCCTGAAATTATGTTTATAGAAATATACGCAAGCTTCAAAAAATGCCTTCTTTGTGTAGTGTACCAACCCCCTAAAATGAAAAAAATAGCAGAAATAGAATCCGCTCTACAAAACGCACGTATACAATATGAACACGTTATCGTCATGGGTGACTTAATATAAATATACTAGACACTGACAACAGACATACACAACAGCTTATGTCCGCGTTCCAAGTTTGTGATATGACTATCCTTCCCTTACAGCCTACACATCACACCAATCATTCTGAGACTTTACTTGACTTAATTGCTACTAATAATCCAGACAGAGTACTAACCCACGGGGCAACTGTCAGCTCCCGGAATATCAGCACATGATATTATATTCTTAGCATATTCACTGCAGTGCCCTAAACTAGCTCGTAAGACTATCACATATAGAGACCTAAAACATATAAACAATGCAGCTCTACTTGAAGACGCTATAAAATTACCCTGGCATACTATATGGGCGTTGCATTCTGTTGACGAAAAAGTTGAGGCATTAAATAACCTTATATTACAACTATATGACAGACACGCTCCACTGAAAACTAAACTAGTGAAACGACACCCTGCTCCCTGGATGTCTGCTAACATTCGTGACTTGATGACTGAAAGAGACGCAGCATATCGGAAATATAGAGTTGACAAAACTGATATAAATCTTAATCACTATAAACGGTTACGAAACAAGACTACACAAACTATCAGAAACGCCAAACTTAGACATCTATACAGCCTTACTGAACCTAATAACAATAACCCAGATATTTGGAAAAATCTGAATAAAATGGTGTAGGTAGGAAACACACACAGGTAGAAAAACTACCTGTTTCTCTGAACACACTTAATAACCATTTTACAAGCACATTCTTTACTCCTAAAGACAAAACACATACAATAAGTGAACTACTATTGACAAATCCACCAGACAGAGAACATTTCCATTTTTCATATCTTACAGAAAATGACATAAAGAAAGCTCTCAAACGAATAAAAACAAAAGCAGAAGGTACTGACCGTATAAATATCACTCTACTTAACAAAATAATCGACGTTATACTACCTACCATAACTCATGTTTTCAACTCTTCACTACAAACCTCTATATATCCCACATTATGGAAGCAAGCAATTGTACGCCCACTCCCGAAAGTAAAAACTCCCTTAACTCCTAACGATTTTCGACCCATTAGTATTTTACCTACCCTTTCAAAAGCTTTGGAACGATTAGTCCACAAACAACTGACTGACTACCTAACTGAACACGACCTTTTAGATCAATACCAATCAGGCTTTAGGACAGGACACAATACAAATACTGCTCTACTAAATATATGTGAAGACATACGCGAAGCATCTGATAATCGAAAACTTACTATTCTTACACTACTTGACTTTAGTAAAGCATTTGACACGGTAGACTTGGACTTATTGTTGCTTAAACTAAAAAACCTCTCACTTTCTGACAGTGTCACGCAATGGTTCAACTCCTACCTTCGTGAGCGCCAGCAATATGTTGTAGGAAATTCTACATTACGCTCTTCTTGGACCTACCGTAAAGCTGGAGTTCCACAGGGCTCGGTGCTCGGCCATTGCTTTTTACAATCTATATAAACGACATATCTGACTCCCTAAAACATTGCAAACATCATTTATTTGCGGACGACATGCAGATCTACCTTCACTCAGACAAATATTCTTTAAATGATGCGGTAACCAAAATTAATGAGGACCTTGACTCGCTAACGGCGGTGGACAGAGAAATATGGACTTGAATTAAATCCTAGAAAGACACAAGCAATCATTATGGGCCATCAGAGACTATTATCCCCAATTAACACAAATGCAGTATTACATGTGTCACTTAATGGGGTTCAGATCCCTTATAGTGAGACAGTAAAAAATCTAGGAGTGTTTATGGATAAACATTTAATTTGGAATAAACAAATAAATAACATTTGCAAAACTATCTTCTCAATAATACACTCATTAAATCGTATAAGAAATTGTTTACCGTTTTCTCTAAGAAAAATGCTAGTAGAAACACTCGCAATGCCCCATTTTGATTATTGTGATACTCTTTTTACTGACCTAATACTGTTCTTACCCAAAGACTTCAACGTGTTCACAATTCTTGCATACGTTTTATTTGTGGTATACGTAGATTTGATCACGTTACACCATCCCTGGAACAATTGTCATGGCTTCGTCTTCAAGATCGTAGAACCATCCATTCCCTATGCCTACTCTATAACATATTACACACATCTTTACCTTATTATTTATCACACCGCTTCACTAAACTCTCTGATACACATAACTTAGATACCCGATCCCTTGAGCACAGTGTCCTCTATATCCCTCCTCATCATACTACCTATTATTCGAAATCTTTTACAGTTTCTCTTGCTAGAACATGGAATTCACTTCCACCCTATGTCAGAGACTGCCAAACTTTACCATCTTTCAGAAATAAATTGAAAATAAAATCACTAACAGAACACACTCACTAATACTACTTTTTAAGAATTAATAATGCGTTTTTGCATTATTTAATAAAAATAGACTTAGGATTTGTAATATATTTACCTAATGCCTTGTATAAAAAGCGTAGATTAATTCATTGTAGTGTATTTTTTTTTCTCTTCTTTTTATGCATAGTAGATTCGAGCTATTATTCCTTTTTTTATTCATTGTATCATTAATTTAATTTTAATTGTATTTAGTTTCATTCTATTATTAGACATTAATTTCATTATTATTCAATATGACAGATAATTAATTGTTCAATGACTATTATTGTAACTATTTTTTGTATTCATATGTAACATGTTTGTCCTGTCTAATATGACTACTATTGTAATTTTTTTTTGTATTCATGTGTAACATATGTTTGTCCTGTTTTATATGACTATTATTGTATTTTTTTTTGTATTCATATGTAACATATGCTTGTTCTGGTGAGTGGAAGAGAAGGCCACATGGCCTTAACTCCACCAGGCTAAATAAATCTATTCTATTCTATTCTATTCTATCCCGAGTGTTCAATCGCTATATAGGTATATTAAGCTCTAAAACTATTAGGTGTAGGAGTTCACTAGAAACGAAAATTAAAAAGTCGCTATAGCGGTCGTAATTTTCGATGTTTCACAAAGAAACTCAGTATATGCTATTAATTGCCAGTTAGGAGTTTGGAGTGGGTTCCAATCGGAAGAAAAGAAGGGGGAGACCTAAGAAGACATGGATATAAGGGATTAAGAATTTGATGGAGGACTGGGAACTGCAGAATGTTGACTGGAAGGATAGAGGTGAATGGAGGAAGATAATCAAAATTTAATATTTATTTATTTTATTGTTTATTTATTTTACCTGATGGGGTTAAGACCGTAAGGTCTTCTCTTCCACTTCCCCAGGGTTAAATTATACATATAATAACAATTGTGAATTATCTACTTGTTGATTAATGATACATAATAGATATAGGCTACGCAATATAAAGTTGACATGGGAAAGAAAGAAAAATAGTAATAACAATAATGATAGTGATAACAATAATAATAATAATCTATAATATTGGGCACAGGAAAATTTATACATTTAAATCATTTTAAAAAAATAAGATAAACCGAGGTAGGCATTATCCAAAAATCAGCGAAATCCGAAATTAAGAATTGACTAGCAAACCGTCATGTTTGGTCCTTCGCAATGTATAACTTTGTGTATACACATTTTCAGGTACGGCGAATGTTTAGCTGCTATTATGCTATAAAAAATTAGGTGTAGGAATTTACCTGAAACGAGCATTTAAAAATCATATTTGATTTATTTTGGCATAGCAGCACACGCCGGCATTAGTTAGTATACCTATATAATTATATAAATCATAAAAATATACCGTACATATAATCAAAATTTAATGACATATGAAATTCAAGGACATATTTTCAAAGTCAGATCTGTTTGCTGCATTGAGAACAAACAAATCCTGCTCCTTCACACACACACACACACACACACACACACACACACACACACACACACACACACACACACACACACACACACATACATATATATATATATATATATATGTATATATTATCTAAAATTACAACATATAGCAAAATTGGCTACTCATTAATCACAAGAGCTGGCTTTTCTAAAAACACAACAAAACAAGTCATGCATTATTTTATTTAATAAAATCGTATATTTTCTACAAGATAAAATATTTATTTTTATGGTGAGAATTGATGCTTAGTATGATTTGTTAAAAAGAGGTTATCCCAAATGAATGGAAAGAATCGATTATCATATAAATCTATAAGAAAGGAGATACAACTGATTGCAACAACTACATGGACATCTCATTACTTACAACTTCTTACAAAATTCTAACAAATATATTAGTAAGCAGACTTATTCCCTATATTGATGACCTGAACATCAATGTGGATTTAGAAGAAATAGGTCTAAAATAGATTAGATTATCAATGTAAGACAAATTTTAGAAAATAAATGGGAATATAACGACAATGTTGGGGCATGCCGTAGCGTAATGGTTAAGGCACTGAGCTACAGGCCGGAGGGTCGAGGGTTCAAGTCCCGTTGGGGTCAGGATTTTTAAACTGACCCAAACCCTCTGGCGGCACTATGACCCTGGGGTCGAGTCAGCCTCTAACGGAAATGAGCACCAGAGGCTTGTTCTGGGGGTAAAAGCGGCCGTCACGCAGGGCTTACAACCCGGCCGATATAAAGTGCCGATTATCTAGAAAAAGTGGGAGCCTTAACCTCCTACTACCTAAGGGTCTCCGAGCCTGTTGTAGCATCACTTTACTTTTTTTAAATGAAAATGTACATCAACCAAATGTAGATTTCAAAAAGGTAAACGATTCAGTTAAGACAGAATAATTATATAGTATGCTGCTGGAGTTAGGAATTCCTAAAAAGTTAGATTTATTCGAAAGTGTCTGGCATAAAGAATAGGTCTAGGGTGCGTGTAGATAAACAGTTTTCGGATACTTTTGAAATTCACAATAGGTTAAAGCAAGGAGATGCACTATCTCCTCTACTGTTCAATTTTGTAATAGAGCATGACATCAATTCTTTGGAGGATGAAGAAGGTCTACATCTCAATGATTTTAATAAGCTTTTAGTTTATGCTGATGACTTAGTATTATTAGAATATACCGGGGAGACAATAAGGGTCAACACACACACTCTATAACTAGGAATAATAATTACAAACATGAATGAGATGCACAAACAAATTAAACTTAGGCTCAATTCTGGAAATACATGTCATTATCCATTAAAAGGACTCTTGTCCCAACTTCTCCAAAGAACATTAAACTGAAAACATATAAAACTCTTATTCTCCCAGTTATATATTATGGTTGCGAAACATGCATTCTTACTTTAAGGAAGGTGTAAAGGTAATGAGTATTTGAGAATAGGGTTCTTATGAAAGTTTTTCGGCCAAAGGGAGATAAAATGGCAGGTGAATGGAGAAGACTTAATAACCGTGAGCTATATTTAAGGGGAAACCAGATATAATAAAAAATATTAAGTCTTTTAGACTGCGATGGGCAAGACATGTGGCACGAATGGGGAATAGAAAAGGGTCATAGAAACTCCTTGTCGGAAATCGAGAGGGATAGCTCCCAGTAGGCAGGTCAAGAATGGGAGAATAACATCATTCATTACTTGAGGGAAGTAGATTATATTGGGGATGATTAGTGAATATTAGGTCAAGACGTATGTCCGCGCGGCCACGAAACTACGTATTCGATAATGCTAATGAGTTATTGTCCACAGACGAAATGAATGAAAGCAGTAGGTATGTCATGAGTGTTCCTTTATTCTCAGGTAGAATGTCACTGTATAGCTTGCAATTCCCCGTGCCCCGCTTCGTCTCGTGCTTTCATTATCTTCGTCTGTGGACTATAGTTAGTTAGTTATGGTGAGTACAGGTTAATCACATATTATGTCAAAGAAATTTATTTTTTTTGTATAATACTTTCTTTAATCCTGAGAACTGGTAAAGTGAAAATTAAATTAATTGACCATTTAACTCATGCCCCAAATGGGAGTAAATGACCAATCACATTTCAATGATTTTTCATTTACAACCAATCACAGTCGTGTTTCGCCTAAAATTTACCAACTAAAGATTATCATAAGTAATGCCACGAGTGATTTCCTAATTATCGATATTGAAAACAAATGAGAAGCGATAGGTACGCTTTATCTGCTTCCTTTGTTTATCACTGCAACCAGATCATACTATTTATTGCCAAAGGAACGCAATATTGTAAGAATGCTCTCTAGTGGAGAAAAAATGAAACACATAAAACTGTATATTAATTAATTTCTGATGTCGTATGATGTAAATATGACAATTATATTTTTCTGGATTGTTACCTGGGAAAAATACATTTAAGAAAGTGCAAACAGTGGTTTCTTTTTTTGGTGGTATAACCAATTGCTACAAATGTTTTTATATTAACTCCCGCATGCGGCATGTGTTGACATTCATGCACTATATATACAATCTGGTAGCCGTATTTCTCACAGGCTCAGTCACTGCAAAATAATGGTCAGACCTGTTCAAAATATTAAAAAGGAGGAGTCTTCTTTAATATGGTAATCATAACACTGATAAATATTTCGTGAAACACGACTCTGATTGGTTGTAAAACAGAAATCATTGAAACGTGATTGGCCATTGAGTCCCATTTGGGGCATGAGTTAAATAGTCATAATAAAGGAAGTATCCCCTTTTTAACATTCTGAATATGTCATAGCATTATTTTGCAGTGAATGACCCCCGAAGAAATACGGCTACCAGATTGCATATATAGTGCATGAATGTCAGTAGAAAGCGCATGCGATAGACAATATGAAAGTATTTGTAACAATTGATTATACCACAAAAAAAAAAAAAAAAAACACTGTTTGCATTTTCTTAAGCGAATTATTTTCCAGGAAATGACGTTACAGAAAAATATAATTAACATATTTACATCATAGACACTTTTGAAATCCAGAATGGGTTGAAGCAAGGAGATGCACTATCTCCTCTACTATTTAATTTTGTACTAGAGCATGCCATTAAATCTTTAGAGAATGAGGAAGGCTTACAACTGAATGGTATTAATAAGCTGTTAGTTTATGCTGATGATGTAGTACTACTGGCCGATAGCGAGGAGATACTAAAGGCCAACACGCACACACTATTGAGCAACACTAAGAAATTAGGACTGGAAGTAAATATCAGTAAAACTAAATATATGGTCACACGTAGAAATACATTATATAATGGAAATGGACAGCTAATGACAAATGAGGGAAATTTTGAGGAATTGGCTGAATTCAAATACCTAGGAACAATAATCACAAATAGGAATGAGATGCACAAAGAAATTAAACATAGGCTCAATTCTGGAAATGCATGCTATTATGCATTGCAGAGACTTTTGATGTCCCAACTCCTTTCAAAAAACGTTAAGCTGAAATATATATAAACTATTATTCTACCAGTTATATTATATGGGTGCGAAACATGGACTCTTACTTTAAGGGAGGAAAGGAGATTACGAGTATTTGAGAATAAATTTCTTAGGAAGATTTTTGGACCAAAGAGAGATGAACAGACAGGTGAATGGAGAAGACTACATAACAATGAACTACATGGTCTTTATAGGAAGCCAGATATAATAAGAACAGTTAAGTCTCGTAGACTGCGATGGGCGGGACATGTTGCGCGTATGGGGAATGAAAGACGTGCATGGAAACTTCTTGTAGGAAAGCCAGAAGGAAAACGCCCAGTTGGTAGACCAAGAATGAGGTGGGAGAACAACATTAACTATGATTTGAGGGAAGTAGATTATACAGGGAATGATTGGAAAGCATTAGCTCAGGATAGGGATGTATGGAGAGCTTATGTCCGTGCGGCCATGAACCTACGGGTTCGATAGTGCCAGTGATTAAGTAAGTTTAAGTTAAGGACATCAAATTAATTAATACCTGTAACGTTGGTTATAAATTTCTCCACTAGGGTGCATTCTTTCAACATTGCGATCCTTTGGCAATAAATAATATTATGATCTGGTTGCAGTGATAAACAAAAGAAGCAAATGAAGCGTACTTATCGTTTCTCATTTGTTTTCAAACATTGCCGTTTACATTAAATATAAAAATATTTTAAAATAACTATAGTTAAATAATGATTTGTGAGTAAACAGCTTAATTTTATTCGTTAAATAGTCCTAACAAATGCCACTCTTTATTTCCAAATTCTCTAGATAAATTGGAAATCACTCGTGACATTACTTATGATAATTTTTGTTTTCTGAGAGTTCCTATTGTCGGCCTACTCATGAAATATTTCTTGCATTTAAATGTTGTGTGAAGTTATTCACATTTCCCAAGACCACACTTCAGGAAATTTAAATATTTAAAACTGATTATGTTATCGTAACAAATGCCAGCTAAACACAGGCAATGCGAGAATTATTGACAAATGTAGGCATATATTACCACACATCCTATGTATTTTTCCATGTATTTTAATTTATTAATGTGTCTACCGCTGTGGTCTCGAGGCAGCCTGTGACACAGCGGGCCCGGGTTCTATCCACGGTCGGGACAGTTTTTCTGGATGAGGTTTTTATCAGGGTTTTTTCTCACCTATAAGACTAATTTCAGGAAAACTTTAAGGCCCGAAAGGTCTCCGAAATCATATGGTCATCGCAATCATCATCATTCATATTCATCTTAGATTAAGCTTAGGATTAAGGACTCTCCTGGCGCACCACTATTATCATCATCATCATCATCACGCATCATATCATCGGGGCAACGTAACCCCGCCTTCCAGGCGCCCCAACCTCAGAATTGGGTTACAATTACGCGATTGTCAGGAGATAAACCAGAAATGTCTAAAATGCAGAAAGTGGGGGCTTTAGAAAATATTAATGGGTTTTGTCTATTCTAAATTCTTAAAATATGTTCTCTCTATTTATTTATACAATTTCGAGTCTTTCTCTTAAGATTGAAAGTGCTATTTATGCATTACAGAGACTCTTGACGTCCCAACTCCTTTCAAAAAACGTTAAACTGAAAATATATAAAAGTATTATTCTACCAGTTATATTATATGGAAATGAAACGGACTCTTACTTTAAGGGAGGAAAGGAGATTACGAGTATTTGAGAATAAAGTTCTTAGGAATTTTTTTGGACTAAACAGAGATGAACAGACTGGTGAATGGAGAAGGCTACATAACAATGAACTACATAGTATTTGTAGGAAGCCAGATATCATAAGAACAGTTAAGTCTCGTAGACTACAATGTATTGGACATATGATACGAATTGGGAATGAAATATGTGCATGGAAGTTTCTTGTAGGAAAACCAGAGGGAAAACGCCCAGATGGTAGACCCAAGAATGAAGTGGGAGAATAACATCAACAATGATTTGAGGGAAGTAATGTAAAGCATTAGCTCATAATAGGAATGCATGGAGAGCTTATGTCCGCGCGTCCATGAACCTACGAGTTCGATAGTGCCAGTTAATTAGTTGGTTAATTTAATTATCAATTAATTAATTAATTAATTAATTATGTATGTTATTCATTTTTGTATAACAGTGATTGCTTAAATATTGAATTTTGGAAGATGATATTGTATTTACTATTTGGATAGTAGGCTCGATTCTAAACAAAATCATCACTCTGATGAATATTTCCGGGGTGATAGGGCGTGGCCAATAAATCACTGCTGTGGCCAGATGTTTCGTCTCGGGGAACGGAAGATATCTTCAGTGGCTGAGTAGGTTCTTAGCTTGAGACTCGCCAGTAAATGCATTCTATTATGAAATCATTACTAGCATACTGTTTTTATATATAAATTCCGTTGTGATAAGTTGTTTACTACTAACTAACTCACTGGCACTATCAAACCCATAGGTTCATGACCATGGGACATAAGCCCTCCGTACATCCCTATCCTGAGCTAATATAATGTAGGTTAAAAACTATAATATAGTTACTGTGTAGGTCCGTCTCCTCAACTTAAGTTCTTTTAAAACTCTGTAGGCCTTTCGGGACTAGTCCCATCATCAGCAGAATGCATTAGGTCCGTTCTTGTTGACCCTTATTGAAGCACTGACTTGGTTGTGAGAATTTTGTACAGAGGATTGTGTGGATTAGGTGTGTATTCATTGAGAATCAGGTTGTTGTTGATTTCTCTTAGGATTGCGATTTCCTCCAGTATATTTATTCTCGTTGGAATGTTTTCTCTATGTACTATTGTGAGGGTGTTATCGATGTTATGCATATGGTGCCCAGCTTGAATTACATGTTTTGCGTAACTTGATTTTCCTCCATTGTAAATGAAATCTCCTGAAATGTTCCTTGAATCTAATGTTGAAGCTTCTGTTAGTTTTCCCAATGTAAGAATTTATTGCAGTCTGTACATGTTATTTGTAGATGCCTTTATTGTCGAATTCATCTATTTCTTCGATGTTGTTGTTTATTAAATTGTTTAATTTGTTGTCAGTTCTGTAGGATATATTAATATTCTTATCGAGCTTTTTTTTAGTGTGTTGGCCAATTTTAATGTTTCTTTACCAGTGTACGTGAGAGTTATCCATTTCTTGTTGTCATTGGATTCTATTTCAAGTTTTAATGTTTTCCAATCATTCCCTGTATAATCTAAATCCCTCAAATCATATTTAATGTTATTCTCCCACCTCATTCTTGGTCTACCAACTGGGCGTTTTACTTCTGGTTTTCCTACAAGAAGCTTCCATGCACATCTTTCATTCCCGTTCATGCCACATGTCCTGCCCACCGCAGCCTACGAGCCTTAACTGTTCTTATTATAGTGAAACCTGTCTTAGCCGGAACCTTTATAAGAAGGAAACCTGTAGAGACGGAAAGAAATCTCCAGAACGGTACGATTTTGTATGTACAATCGGCCCGTATAAGCCGGAAACCTTCATAACGCGGAAACTAACGGTTTTTAAAGTACCAATAGTTAATTTCTACCTCAGTAAGATGGAAAATTATCCTTAAGCTCGTTCTAATTACAGTATTAATGACCACAAGTGAAAATTCTGCATACGACGCTACTGCATTATATCGTTTTACCTTCTTGTGTTGCTATTGTATTGCGGAGATACTATTGTTATGAGTGACAGCGGGGAATCCCTCGGTTTTCCTTGCCTGCATACGTAACCTGCGAGGGAGTTGGGAAACTCTTCAGTCCTGCTGTAGTTCAGTTCCTTCTCGTTTTTGTGTAATAGATTTGTTTCGTTTTGCCGTGCAAACTGTGCTGTGTTACATACACTATTTTGTCTGTATTTCGATTCAATACGTTATGTGTTTAAAGCGTGCATGAGAACTCTTACAAATTCAAGCTTGTAATTTTGGAACCCTTTATAAGAAGGAAAACTGCCAAGACGGAAATACATTTAAGGAACCATCATGTTCCTTCATAGACAGGTTTTACTATACATCCGGCTTCCTATAATGACAATGTTGTTCACTGTTATGAAGTTCTGTCCATTCACCTGTCTGTTAACCCATAAATTCGTAATGTATCCTTTTGGTTCAATTAATTTAATATTTTAAATAAATCGGTAGAAAACAAACGAAAAGAAACCACTTAAATGTATGTTTAATTATACAATATGCCTAATAATAACAGTTACACAAGATTCCGTTTACACTGCGGTCCGCCACATTCAAATAACTGACAGAAGAAATTTGTGTTTTGCCAATTTAAAGGTTAATCTCTCTTTGTAAAAAAATACTTGTATGAAAAAAAAAACTACACGTGTAAACAAAATGAAGTTAGTAGTTACTATATAAAACTAATTTTTATTTGGCAAGAGACTTTAAATGTACTAATTCACATATGTATTATATTTATAAATAATAGTCGAACAATGTGAAATAGAATCAAGAAATAAGGGGCTGCCGGACAATTGGCATCTTTTAAAATAAATCTAAATTTATATTTGATTTTACTTCGATTTCATCATTAACCAGTGTATATATTAATTGGTGTTTCTCATATTTATAATTTATCATATTTATATTATGATTATTTTTTTTTTGATTGCGGATGAGCCCATGTAGGACTACGCAAAGTATTTAGAGGCGTTTCCTTTGATCCCAAATTTCTTTCATTCCTCTGCTATGAGCTTTTTTCTATCATCTGTCCAAGTTGTTCCAGTTTTTTTCTTCGATTTGTCCTCTTGGTCCACTTGCTACTCATTCACCTTAATTCCAAATATATTATTATTATTATAAGTATTATTATTATTATTATTATTATTATTATTATTAATGTGTAACCTCATACACATGATTCACTTTGCTGTGACTAATAGAGTCAGGCATGTTGTCGATCCACCTTCCCTAACAATTGAGGTGGCAACCTTGAAAAACAATAGTTTCGGAGTCGGTAGTGATAAGAAATTGTATTTATATAATTCCAACTACAAGCAACTTACAAATAAATGAAATAACAGGGTGTTTCATCATGTTTATTTATATATTAATTAAATAAAAATAAAACGTAGTTTTATTTGATTTTCATTAACAAATTTGTTAACATGTCTGAAGAAGGTACAGTGTACCGAAACAGCTGTCACTGAATTATATAATAAATATGAAAATCAAATAAAACTACGTTTTATTTTTATTTAATTAATAAATATGGATTTTCATCAAGTAAACACCAACTCAATTGATTATTTAATTATATAAGCGTTGGACTATGTAACCTGTTACTATCTCGTAAATATTATGGAATGCAAATTGCTAAATTAACGATCACTTTTTAAAAAGAGTTTATTTTATAGCAGAATATTATACTTTAAAACATGGTGTGTACTTTTTTAAATACGTTTTTATTATGTTATAAAGTTATATTTTCACATAATTACTGTAGCTGTTATTAGTCACAACACAAATACATAGTGATGCAACAGTTTTATCCCTCGTTTGGAACAGTGAATAGTAAAAATAAAATGCGTTTTTAACATTTTTAGTAAGCCATTGAGGGACATTTCAATTTTTTAAAAGAAAATATTTGAATTAAAAAAACTCGTAATTTCATATATATTTAAATTCGATACGCTGCCTACTTGTATTTGATATTAGAAGAAATATTGAAAGCCAAGTGGAGACTGATGTGCATAATTTAATATTTAAATTTTAAAAAACTCGTAATTTCATATATATATATTTAAATTCAATACGCTGCCTACTTGTATTTGATATTAGAAGAAACATTTGAATGCCAAGTGGAGACTGATGAGCATATTTTTAATTATGTATTATTCCCCCCCCCCCCGAAAAAAGAAAAAAAAAAAAGGATCTATAGGCCTATGCCGAGGGACCGCTTAGATTTTGGATCGAAGGTTACGATATATTTCTTTTTTTTTTTTTTTTTTTTTTTTTTTTGGAAAATGAACGTGTATCAGGTTTGGCACTCTGACGCTCTATCATTGGCCTTTTGAGGCTATTCTCATATATTGTTTTTTTTTAACGTACATTTTATCTATTGCGTAAGATTCAATTTGGTGGAGGGGAATGGATAAGGTGTATTTTGAGTGAACCACGAGAAATCCACTTTTGTAGCAGAATGTTTGTAATTCAATTTCTATCTCATACATTTTTTTTTTCTCTTAGATAATATTTTAATTATAACGACTCAATTTAATGTCTCAGGTCATTGGCACAGCAACTAAATTATGGGCGTAAAGGATCAACAAATTTTCCACAGAGGCCTCTTATTTCCAGGGATAAGTTTATTTAAGTGCCGTAAATCTATTGCACGATTTACGAAGGAATCCATAGGTAGCATTTTTAACGGCTTCAAAAATCCATCCACTCAGGTCGGATTTCAACTTCAAACCTCGGTGTCAGAGACGAGCATGACAATCTCTAGTCAACGGAACCAACGTATTCTCTTGAGATAACATAATTATATATATATATTTTTTTTTCAAATGCCCCAGGTTTTTCTTTCGACATTCCTGGTTTCTCTCCTGGCATGGCGTATTTGTAACCCACTTCTGAGGTTGGGGCGCCTGGAAGGCGGGGTTACGTTGCCCCGATGATATGATGGGTGATGATGATAATGGTGCGCCAGGAGAGTCCCTAATCCTAAGCTTAACCTAAGATGAATATGAATGATGATGATGATTGCGATGGCCATATGATTTCGGGGACCGTTTGGGCCTTAAAGTTTTCCTGACATTTGTCTTACAGGTGAGGAAAAACCCCGATAAAAACCTCACCCAGAAAAACTGTCCCGACCGGGGATCAGACCCGAAGAACGAAAAAAATGTAGTAGGTGGCATTAGAAAACACACGCTTTTATATTACTGATTGTAATGATGATATTCAAATGTGTAAAATAACTTATTAATTATATTTATTATATTTTGGATAATATAAACATAGCCTGTAACATTAGTTATCATACTAATAATTAGGGCTAGAATTTTCATGTACTAAAAGGTAAGATTGCAACATAGTATAATGAGAAGTTAGTCTTATGACTGTCTTTTGTTTTGGTTTCACACACAAACAGTTGAATAGTATAATGAGAAGTAAGACTTTTGACTGTCTTTTATCTTGTTTCACACACAAACAGTTGAATAATATGTACTATCTGCATTGCAATCTTATCTTTTATTACATAAAAATCCTAGACTTATTAATAACAATAGAATTTAGATGAAGCTTCGTAAATAATTTAAATAAAATGTTATATGGTAGGGGAAAAAAAGTTCAAAGGAATCTTTAAAATCGGAATATTGACATAGACTCTACAATAAAAATGCATATATATATATATATATATATATATATATATATATATATATATTATTTTTTATTTTATTTCCTGAACAACAATGCAAGGTTCGTCTTCAAATAATTAGGGCATAAATAAATTCAACATATTTTTAAGTAGTAGGATCTACTTTAATAGTTTTCTTAAACAAAGCTAAGTAAACATTTGAAACTAGGAACTACCACCTTCTTCTTCTACTACAAGGTTTAGGCTATGCAGCCTGTTTCGGCGAAGTTAAAAGTGGAGTCCATCTTCTACGTGGTCGGCCAACATCTCTTGTTCCTCTGGGATTATACAGGAAGGTTCTTTTTGGTATTCTTTCGTTGTTCATTCTCATTAAGTGTTCTGTCCATTTCTTATTATTTTCGCTGATTTTATCTTCAATTTTATATATATTTAATTCTTCTCGTATAGTTCATTCCTTATTCTATCCGCTCTTGTGCATCCTTTCACATTAAGTAAAAACAGCATTTCCGCAGTCTGTATCCTGCTTTTATCCCTTAAACTACCATTGTAGACACAATTATGTTTACAGTCGATCAGGTCATATGTGCAGAATCAGAAAACCAATTACAAAAAGCCACACAACTGCTCAAGAAAACCATGGAGAAATATAATCTCAAGATTTCAACGAAGAAAACAAAAGCAATGGTATTTCGGGGAAAATATGCAGTTCGATCGAAAATAGTTTTGTACGATGAAATTATCGAACAAGTACAGAGTTTTAAATATTAAGGATGTCACATATCTTACAATTGGGAAAATTATACACATGAAAAAATTATAAATTTCAAAGTATGTGTGGGACTATTAAAAGAACACTAGAAACAAAAACAACAAGAGAAACAATGCTAAAGTTTTTTAAGGTAATGGCAGTTCCCATTGTGACATATGGATCAGAGAATTGGGCCATGAATAGATCAGACAGAAGATTACTAGAAACATCAGAGATTTTTTTTTTTTAAGAATCTTCATATGACAGCATGCTCCACTACAGTTTTCTGCAGTACTACATGCTTTGGTTTAGCAATATTAAAATATCTCTATCATTTTATGTGTGTTGATGTTCCTGACTATGCATTTATAGTGTTATTTACTAGTTCTAATGTGTGAAATTATTTTTCTATTTTCGATTCCTTAAAATATAATTTTGAGTTATTGTGACGCTAAATTGTTCTATTTCGTTGTGGTTGTTATTTGCATTCAAACAATGCTCTCTGTTCATTATACTTAAGCAAGTTATGGTTCCTCTTGGCACTAACAAGTTATGATTAATATTTACAGTTGCTTGATATTGTTCCTATTAGCACTTACTTAACCCTTAAATTGGCGAAACAATACTTTCTAGTGCCCGTCATTAGAGATGAAGTTCCTCAGATACGTTGCAGGATATACTCTAAGAGACCACATTCCTAGTGAAACAATTATGTAAGAACTCAAAATTTTTAATCTAAGTGAAAAAATACAAAGCTATAAACAAAAATGGCATGAACATAGTTTAAGAATGGACTCTTCTAGGCTAACAAAACAATCACTGTTGTACCAACCTGAAGGCTATAGAGATGTGGGATGTTTCTAGAAGACGATGGGAAGAGGCCGACGGCCTACCACGAAGAAGAAGAAGAAGGTGATGATAATTTTAATTTTCCCCTTTTTTCTGTTCACCGAGGGGAAAATGGACATGTAGATTCAAATTAGGGAGTGGGTATTAAATGAGTTATCATAAAAATCCAATTAATGAATAACAAATTATTTCATTTTAATCCAATAGTATTTTTACGCGCATTTATTTGTATGCAACTACATTATGAAATTAACTCAGTTTCGAAAACGAAAAATAGTCACTTTTTTTTTCAAATTGCTATAGATATTAATGTTATTAACATGTAACTTACACAACCATGGGTAACTGTACATTCCATGTAAGAGCATCGATTACTGGATTTTATGACGAGTTTATTCATTTGACTTAAGAAATTCCCCTAGTCGCTAAGACGAATATAGAATAATTGCAATGTATATGCTTCCTATCAAGAACATTCCGAACATTGTATTCAATTCTTTAATATTTTTACAAGTTATTCCGAGTATTGTGCTGACTATACTTAACAAAAGTCCCTGTAAGTTACAGTAAGTCCTCGTCTAACATGGAAACTGTCAACCATTGGTTGCTGAAATCTACATTGAAAATTTTCCCAGAAAAGCATTGTGATGTACCAAAGCCATGTTCAAAAACTTGTGCCATTTTTAACTGCAAGGCACAGAAATTGAAGCCAGATTTCATAAATGGAAACCCACTGTGCGAAGCAGATTGAGTCCCTGCGTCAGTATAGCGAGCGGCTCGCGTGCAGGTTGTCAGGGTTAGCCATTTCACCAAGCTAGGAGTTGTATTACTTCCCTGTACTTCCAATGAGAGATTTGGCGTTGGATTTTAGTATCTTGCAGTTAAAAACGACAGTTTATTTTTAACACAGCGATGGTACATCAGAACGCTTATTTGGAAGAAATTTCAAGGTAGATTTCGGCATGCAACGGTTGACATTTCCCTTGTGAGAAAAATGTTCCATTGATGAATTCCTTCTCTAGTTTATTGTCTGGTAAATCCAATGCAGAAGCAAGTCAGGGTTTTAAAAAGAAGAATTGAAGATTTATTTTTTTTATGTTATTTAAATAATTATTCTTTGGACTTGAATTTTGCATATATATATTAGGGTGTCCACCGCTGTGGTCTCGACGTAGCGTGCTGCCTTTTTACGCAGAGGGCCCGGGTTCGATCCCCGGTCGGGGCAGTTTTTCTGGGTGAGGTTTTTATCTGGGTTTTTCCTCACCTGTAAGACAAATGTCAGGAAAAAATTAAGGCCCAAACGATCTCCGAAATCAAATCATATGGCCATCATCATCACCATCCTTATCATTATTATTATCATTATCCTTCACCGGTGTGGAAAGCAACGGGAAGCTACCACACCTACAATTATCTAGTAAAGCTGCAAGAAATGCATGAAAATGCTATGATTGCAGTGAAGGACCTGCCTTCGGGCAGAATTACTATGGATGGATATATTAGGGTTATAACTTTTTGGACTTTTGTGAAATGAAATATTTCCTGTGCAATCGATGGATGAACTTTTACATAAAACCATTGAAAAAGGCTTTCGTTTCACTGAGCTTCAAGAAAAGGTCACTCCCAAATATATTTATATATGAAAACTTAATATTGATTTGGGGGTGACCTTTTTTGAAGCTCAGTAAAATGAAGGCCTTTTTCAATGGTTTTAAGTAAACGTTCACCAATTCATTGAACAGGAAATATTTTATTCCAACAAACAGTCCAAAAAGTTATAGCCTAACACTCTAGGGTTATAGACTAGCTTTTTGGACTTTTGTGAAATAAAATATTTCTTGTGCAATGAATGGGTGTCAAATATTTCCTGTGCAATGAATGGGTGAACTATTACTTACAACCATTGAAAAAGGCCTTCATTTCACTGACCTTCAAGAAAAGATCACCCCCAAATCAATATTAAATATTGATATATAAATATATTTGGGGTGACCTTTTCTTGAAGCTCTATGAAATGAAGGCCTTTTTCAATGGGTTTAAGTAAAAGTTCATCCATTCATTGCACAGGAAATATTTTATTTTATAAAAGTCCAAAAGTTATAACACTAATAAATATATTATGTGGATAACCCCCAGAACAATGCTGTAACCCTTTTTTTTTAAAGTTCAGTTTTTTTATAGGAAATGGTTGTTATTAATACGTGGGACCTATTTCCGTGTAAAAAAATGGAATTTTAAAAAGAATGGGGTACAACCCTGTTCTGGGCGGCTATTCATTTTTTTTAAATCTCGAATATACAGGCAGGAACCAAACTCTATAGACAAACATCCAAGTTCGTTCAGGAAAGTTTACTGTGTGCGTTAATAAAATTAAATATATAATATAAACAAGAGAATACACAGAAATAAACGTAATTGGTTTGAACATATACAAAAAATGCCAAATCATCGTTTATCAAAGCAGCTGCTTCATTATAGGTCTCTAGGCCGAAGAAATGTAGGAAGACCAAAACGTCGTTGGAAAGACGATCTGCACCAGCAACATGTAGTGCACCGGAGAGCGGAACGGGACAACAGGCCCATAACTTGAAGATGATGATGATGTTAATAAAATGCTATACTTAAGTTAAAGAATACTTTGATATGAATGTCAGGTATACATCTATTTGTCAATTATAGATATTGTGAAATACTGCAAAGTTTTTTCCTAATAGGGATGACTGTACTGAAGACTATTGAATACGATGGATTCAGTAAACCTGACTGTCTTGAAAGCTTACAGCGTTCACGTGGCTTACCTAACCGGATTCTCCCGACTCAGACACCACGTCACGAATACAATTTCCTAAAACTCCACGTCACAACTAGAAGTACGTACTCACTGATTCATTCGGAGAGAGAATATTTTGACAAAATTAAAATAAGTAAGCAATTCCTTGATATTAAATTAAATGTTATCTACTTTCTTCTTTAAAATCAATTGAAAAAATCTGAAAGGAAAATTTGCAATAAGAACAAACATAGTGATAAACAATGTAATTATAGACCAAGTTCAGAATTTTAATTTTTAGGTTGTCATTTATGTAATGACAGAAATTTAGATGTATAAGAGATGCAATTGGATTGATACGAACAGTAGGAGAAAGATATATAGAAGAAGATAAAGACGTTTATGCAGTATTTGTTGATCTGGAAAAGGCCTTTGACAGAGTAAATTGGAATAAACTCCTGAAGATCTTGAGGAAAATTGGCGCGAACTGGAAGGAAAGGAGGCTCATAAGTAGTCTTTATATGAAACAGCGAATAAAAGTGACGATAGGAGAAGAAATGTCAGAGGGAAGAGAAATTGGAAGGGGGTAAGGCAAGGATGTCCTCTATCACTTACCCTTTTCAACATCTACCTGGAAGACCTAATGAAGAACTGCTTCAGCAATACGGGAGGTGTAAACATGGGGGGAAGAAGAATGAAGTGCATAAGATTTGCTGGTGATGTGGCTCCGTAAAATACAACGATTCAATTATCTATGTGGCACAATTAAACGTACTTTATTGAATAAAACTAGAAAATAAACTATTTTAAAATTTTACAAAGTATTGGCAATTCCATCTCTTATCTATGGATGTGAGACCTGGACATTAACAAAGGCAGATAGTAAACAAATAGAGGCTGCAGAAATGAAGATATTGAGAGCTATAGCAGGATAGCAAAGGACCGGTAAAAATAAAAAACGAAGATATAAGAACAGAACTTAATATATTTAATCTCTATGAAAGAATAAAATACTATCAAAATGCATACCTTCAGCACGTATTACGAATGAATGAACAGCGCATACCAAGAAGAATGTATAATTATACACCAAAAGGGAGAAGATTGTTGGGGAAGACCATTGAAGAGATGGAAGGACCAATTCGACCTATAATGAGATCGGAACAGGCCATTGGGCTTAATCCTTGTTGTTGTTGATGATGATGATGATGATGATGAAAAAATCCACTGCAAAAAGAATCCAAACTAAAATTACTTAAAATTCCTAACTTCACGTTTTCGTGTATGGAAGTTATATCTCGATTCTGAAGAAGCAAGACGTCAACAGATTTACGAAATGTGATGCATATCCCGAATATCTAAGTGTATACTACCCGTTCATCAGGTCCAATATTTAAGAAACTCTGAATGCAAACATTAAAAAAAAAAATCGGTGTTACAACATCTAGGATAGTAACGGTGACCTGAATGCGATCATATAAAGAAACCCAGCTTCTGTACAGTTGAGAATGATACTAGTTAATATCATCATCATCATCATCATCATCATCATCCAGGGATTAAGCCTGTTGGCTCGTTCCGGTTTCATGAATGCTAGAATTGTTAAAATTGTTCAGACCATCCTCCGTGTGGGCGTCCAACATTTGTCCTTCCGTGCGGTTTATAATTTAGCAATAATTTTGGAAATCTTCCTTCTGGCATTCTATCAATATGTTCTTTCCAGTCGTTCCTATATTTAATTATTCGGTCTGTAAGTTTGAAAATATTTAGTTCCTTTCTTATATCTTCATTCCTTTTCTTATCCAGCAGAGAATATCCTGCTATATTCTTAAATCATTATCTTAAAATCTCATCTCAGCTGCTTCCAATCTTTGTTCTTGTCTTTTAATGATCGTCCAACATTCAGATCCACACATCAATACAAGAACAGCCATTACGTTATAAAAGTTCATTTTTGTTTCTTTTCTTGTGTTTTTAAGGGTTCTTTTAGTAGTGCCACACATTAGATTAAATTTATTTGTTTTGTTATTAATATCTTCAGTTTTAACATATGATAAATTGAAGCCTAGATATTTAATACTATTCACTTGCTCTAAAATTTTATTATCAATTACTATTTTTGCTCTTAAGGTTATCATGTCCTTGAAATGCTAGTTAATATGTGGACAATATTTGCATATGACACACGATCTACATTCTATTACTATCACTACAAATACAACTATTACTATTCTTTTATTATTTGCTGCTACTTCTAATATTTTCAGTAGGCCAAGTTAATTTTATTATTGTATAATACGTTAGTGCATATGTATATACCTCATACGTCCCGCATGTTGACACACGTGTTCGCTAGCGGGAGTTTCTTAAGTCCAAGCTAATTGCTTATTTACCACGAGTGATATGTGGTTAGCACGTCGCCTCAGTGAGACATCTAGTATGCAACTAAGGTTGAATAACATGTAGTTAAAATAAAATCTGCATATAATGAGGGAAAAGTTTTATAGACTGATATTTTCACCTGATAATAAAATGAACATTTCTACTATCAAGTCGGTTTCTTTTTATTCTAATTATTCTACTTCCTCCTCAACAGGGTATATAAGCTTCGTAACTAGACTCCCAGTCTTATATTACAATTGCTCACATTATAAAAATCCATCATCATCATCCGGTATCATAGCACCTGCCGCCGTCTTCCGGAAACCAAACGCCATTCCTCTCTGCCCATCCATTGATCTTCCTCCAATCCTCTGATATTCATAGCTGCTTGTAACCCTTCTATCCAAGTTTTCTCCGGTCCTCCTCTCTTCCTCCTTTCTATTGGGATCCATTCCATAACAATTTTAGGCAATCTTTGCTCTGGTATTCTTTTGACATGGCCATACCACTGTAATCTTATCTTTTCTATAATGTCTATGATCTCTGGCTCCTCTTGTACACCCACAATTCCCCTTTATTATAGTATAAAATTATAAAGGCGTACAGTAGCAAAGCAATCTTCTGCTGAGGATAGGACTAGTTTCGAAAGGCCTAGAGAATATTATATTTTAATCGCCTACAATAACTGTCGTTTTCTTGACTTTGCTATAATATACTCCCAGCAAGCATCTATACAGCTTTCAGCGTTGATTTGTCCTCTTTTCAAAATCAAGTTTCACATAGGCCTATGTGTTTTAATGCTGATTTGTCAACTATGTTACGCAATCCCTACTACTTTTTTTAAAATACTTCAATGTTATTGTTTATGAGTCCATTAATTTTATTAGATGGCACTATCGAACCCGTACGTTCATGATAGCGCGGACATAAGCCCTCCATACATCCGTATCCTGAGGAAATGTCTTCCAATCATCCCCTGTATAATCTACTTCCCTCAAATTATGGGTGATATTATTCTCCCATTTCATTTTTGCCGCCCAATAGGCAGCCCAAGAGCTTATGTCCCCGCGTCCATGAACGTACGGGTTCAATAGGGCCAGTGAGTTAGTTAGTTTCCAAAGTAATCCTAATATGAAATGAATTATCAATTGGTAGACAATTATTATTTTTAAATGATAGTTCTGCATTATGTTCAAGCTGTCTAAGGGAACTGTCATTATACACAGCTACAGGACACGCTCTAGTTCGAATCCCTTTGTTAAATAAATTTTCTCGTGGAATTTTGGCCAGTATATAGAAACGGAGCCCTTGCAGCTTCGTGAGAATTTGGATAGCTATGATAAGAAGCAGCTCTAATTTAAAAAACAGTTATAACGGCTGAAGGCCCGGAGGTAATGCCAACATGTCACTCCAATACTGCTTTGAAGATAGTCTGAATACATATGGATAGGAGAGCTGCAGTCTACTGGTAAACCAATGACCTTCAAGGTCTTTCGCTCCATAGAGTAGTCCTACATGTCAGTTTTATGTACACTCACACGAATTTGTTACATTAAACCTGTATTTATCTTACGAATTTCATAATTAATATATCTTATATATAAAAATGTTTGTTTGTTTGTTTGTTCGTACTTTATGCGCGGCCATACCGTTGATCCGATTGTAATGGAGCTTTTTGTAAAATGTCCAGGGGATTCCCGGGATGAACATAGGCTATAAGAGAGTTGTAATACTCAACTCCTACACCCTTAAGAATCACCCTTTGTAGTGGAAAACGTGAAAAAAGTAGCTCTTTGGGTGCTTAAATGGTTTATGCTGCCTAAACCATTACAAATACACAAAATTATGTACACACAATTGAATATCTCAAAAAGCTCTACAGAAAAGTCCGCGACAGCATATGTTTATCTCTTACGGATAACTCACAATAACTATTTTTGTCTTTCATTGATGCCTAGAAGATGGAGACAAGTACGTAGATCCCTGTGCATGCATAGCTGCACATGGCGGGTATTCTTTTACGGATAACTCACAATAACAAATTTTGTTTTTTAGCTCATTCATGCTAAGAAGATCGAGATAAGTAGATTCTCGGGCAACACCGGCTAATCAGCACGGGGAATCTTAAAATAATTATGATATACATTTATAATTATTTTTCATTTTACTTATTCAACTAATCATAAGAAGTACATTAATTTTTGTCTTTCAGTTCATTTATGCCAAGAAGATCGGGATGAGTAGATTCCCGGACAACGCTGGGTAATTAGCACGGGGTATCTAAAAATAATTACGATATAAATTTTACCTTTTACTTATTCAAGTAAACATAAAAACACGTTAATTTTCGTAGTTCAGCTCATTTATGCCAAGAAGATCAGGATAAGTAGATTCCCGGGCAACGCCGGGTAATCAGCACGGGGTATCTAAAAATATAAATTTATAATTATTTTTCCTTTTACTTGTTAGCTAAACATAAAAGCACATTAATTATCATTTATTTAGGCGTAGAAGCGCACGCCGGGTATTATCTAGTGAATGTAAAAATAAAGGTATTAGAAATAAAATAATTCTTCTTCTTCTTCTCCTTCTTCCTTTCATGTGATAGACCTAGTGGTCTGTTACAATCTCAATCCAACGTTTGAAGGGTCTGCCCAAAGTTCTCTTGCCTAGTGGCTGATAATTTAAGATCTGACGTGGTATTCTTGTTCTCCTCATTCTTCTTACGTGAGATTTCCAGTTGTTTCTGTATTTTTGTACATATTCCATGACTGATTCTGTTTGTAATTCTTTGAGAATCTCAGAATTCCTTTTATGGTCTGTTCTTGAGTAGCCTGCAGTACGTCTCATAAATTTCATTTTCTGCCGCAGTTGGTCTTTGTTTATCTACACTGCGAATTGTCCAGGCCTCACTACCGTAACATAATATGGGTCTGGCCAGTGTTTTATAAATTCTAGTTCGTGTGTGTTGCTGTACCTGTGTTTGGATTGAAAATATTATATATAATTCCTGTTTACTCTGTTAAATTTTATAATTTTTTGACTAAAATCTTTTTCTTCTTCGTATGTAACTTGGTATCCGAGATAGTTAAATGTGTTAGTTTGTTCTAATATTTTATTATTAATAACAATTTTACTGCGAACTGGGTCTTTTCCTAGGAAAGCCATGACTTTAGATTTTTCTGTTGAGATTTCCATGTTGTAGTTTATTGCAATTTGGTTTATTTGAATGGACAAATACGTTAGTAACGAGCAAACATATTTCCATTTGTATCAGTATTACAACACCAAGTATTAAAAAGTATAACCATCTCCATGTGGTTTACCTTTGTCCTTAATAGTTTATTTCATTTTATACATAAAATGAATTTTGTACCGTAACCTATAAAAAATCTATTACGCGCTGTGTCAGTATGATTAAGATTACAAAGGGATTATCGATAGCGACACTGTTATCATATTAATACTTTTATATAGTATTTATCCATCTCTTTAGTCACTTATTATTAATGTTCATTGCATAGAAAACATTTATAAGACATTGCGCCAATGTTAGTATACAGAGTGAAAATTATTTAAATCGACAAACTCTGGGAGGTTGTAGGGGACACCAAAACAAATGTTTTTCCCTAATGCCATTTTTCCTATGAGGATTATTTAAATCGGTAGAGGGCGTATTACGCTCTTCAGTTGTCATGACTGCAACTGCTGTTGATGGTAGGAATTGTTTTGTCCACCAGTGTAGTAGTGAATTGTATCTGTTTACTAATGGAGCGATACACCTGGAGTGAATACACTGATATGTGTGGGCCGTGTTGTTGGGGACTGTTTAATTGAGACATATCTCCTACCTAGGCCATTAAATGGCAGGCTCTATTACAATTTTCTCGCCAGAGTATTGCCAGAATTGCTGTAAGACGTTCCGCTCCCTACAAGACAACGCATGTGGTTTCAACATGACGGGGCGCCGGCACATTTCAGTCGTCGTGTGCGTCGATTCTTGAACCAATGATTTTCAGAAAAGTTGATTGGCAGAGATGGTCCTGTACCATGGCCTGCTCGATCCCCAGATATGACCCCTTTGGATTTTTTGTGTGGGGAGAGATGCGCAACCTTGTTTACACAACTCCTGTTGTATCAGAAGAGGATCTGGTTGCCCGGATAGTAGCAGCAGCAAAAGCAATTAACGATACTCCTGGAGTTTTGCCCGTGTTAGTCAGAACATGATCCGCCGGTGTAACCTTTGTTAAATGCCAATTGAGGCATTTTTGAACCTCTACTGTAATTTAAGTAATTGCGTTGTGTTAATGTGTTGTCTCTTGGCAATAAAAAATGCAAAAGTGTTTGTTAGTTTAATTAATTTGCCGCTAGAAAAATCTTCCTCTACCGGTTTAAATAACCTCATAGGAAAAAATGACATTAGGGAAAAATATTTGCTTTGGTGTCCCCTATAACCTCCCAGAGTTTGTCGGTTTAAATAATTTTCACCCTGTATAACAATTTTTAAACAAATTCTCCTCATATTGGCATAGGTATTTTTATACTCAAATTTTCTGATTTATATCTAAGTAGATTTAGTGAATTTCATCTCAACTTTATGGTCTTTTGCAAGTTTGCATGCACCATCATTTTATAATTAATTAAAAGCACATTCAAGAACAGTTTTTTTTTGCAGTTAATTCTTCCAAGTAGTTTTGTTCTGTCCAGTCATTATTATTATCCAAATAATTGGAAATAGAAATTAAATTTAATGGAAATTCAATATCTCATTTCAACCTCTTTAGCCCTTAAAAATGCCGGAATAACTGACTCGCAAAAAAAATTGTTTTATATCCAGATTTTACAATTAATAAGACCTGTATTGTTATAATTTATATTTTTCAAAATATATGTAGGTGATTTTTTACTGAAAATTGTATTAAATATCTTTTCTACCACTTAAATTTTATCATATTTGCCTGGTAATGTTTGCACAGTGTTTGTAATTATATTGTGACAATCATTTATTTAGAATTAGAGAATATAATAAATTCGTCAAACTATGATTAGTTGATCTACTCTATTTTATTCCAAATTAAAGTTTTCTGAAAATGTGATACATAATTGCTCGGAGATATTACTTACTTACTTACTCACTGGCACCATCGAACCCGTAGGTTCATGGTCGCGCGGACATAAGCTCTCCATACATCCCTATCCTGAACTAATGCTTTCCAATCATTCCCTGTATAATCTACTTCCCTCAAATCATAGTTAATGTTATTCTCCCACTTCATTCTTGGTCTACCAACTGGGCGTTTTCCCTCTGGCTGTCCTAAAAGAAGCTTCCATGCAAGTCTTTCATTCCCCATACGTGCAACATGTCCTGCCCATCGCAGTCTACGAGACTTAACTGTTCTTATTATATCTGGCTTCTTATAAAGACCATGTAGTTCATTGTTATGTAGTATTCTGCATTCACCTGTTTGTTCATTTCTCTTTGGTCCAAAAAATTTCGTAAGTACTTTATTCTCAAATACTTGTAATCTCCTTTCCTCCCTTAAAGTAAGAGTCCATGTTTCGCACCCATATAATATAACTGGTAGAATAATAGTTTTACATATTTTCAGTTTAACGTTTTTTGAAAGGAGTTGGGATATTACATTAATAAATTACTTCAACGCTTTTTATGAAAATTGATTTTTCGGAAGTTGATAGGGTTGGTAATAGCTCAGTAGGAAAGACATCTGAAGTTTCGGTCCTTGACAATCATGGATATTTTTCGTCATTCATTTGTGATTTGATAGGAGTGATGTCCACTTAGACTTCTATAAATGAGTAACAGAAACTTCATTGTAGGTAATGTCCGCCGGAGCGTAGGGCTAGTCACCTACTTCTTCTCCTACAGTTGGCTGTAGTTACCAACCTTTTGTGCCACGCCCCCACAGAATTTCATGGCCTGTGAGCATGATACATTCACCTTTTCTTTTTTAATTTATGCCAAGTGACATTATTACATTGTGATTAAGTGGGACCAGCCTCATGATATTGTGTCCAGAGCTTCTGTCTACAGTTTATGATATCCCGGGTTCGATTCCCGTAAAATGTATCCATAATTTACATCTCGACAGATGTGATTTACTCTATTAAATGCTAATTCAATGTTGGGACAATAATGTATTGCTAGGAATATTCTTTCATAAGTTGGCACAGGATTTTTTCCTTAAAAGGAATCTGTTGTTAAGAGGATTGAAAATCAAACGCTTAAATGGTATGGCCATGTTCAAAGAATGGAAAATGAAAGATGGCCAAAAAAATATATGCCAATGGTCACTCCCTGGAAGAAATAAACGTGGCAAACCTAGATGGAAATGGAAAACCTACGTCAGAAGAATAATGGATGATAGGAATTTGGAAGAGGGAGATTGGAATGATAGAGATAAATGAAAACTGAAGACGGCAAACCTATAAGTGGGAGAAAACTGAAGAAGAAGAAGAAGAAGAAGGAATTTTTCCTGTAGTCATCCGTAGTCTGTAATTCTGTAATTTAAGTTAACTTTAGGTTTAAGGACTCGTCTGGTGCTTTATTATAATTTATCGCCCAGTTTATTATCGTATCATGGTGTAACTTAACACCGGCTTCCTAACGCCCCAACTCAGAAGTGAGTTACAATTCCACTCATGTCAGAAGAAAATGCGAGGAAAGTCATAAGACAACCTGGCGGATTGTACAAAAAAATATGAATAAATGGTTAAGAAGATAGAAAACAGACAAAAAAAAAATGAATGCTTGATAATGACAGTTCACTTACCTTAAAGAGAAAAGTACAGCAACTAATCCAAAAAAATAATCCTTCACACGTATATAACAGTTGTCATCATCAAAACACAGACAATATTCACTGTAAATGTGCGAATAATGTATTATTTTGTAATTGATGGAAATGTGAAATGAATGCACGTTCTGATAAAGACTGTCACGCTGTCAGAATAGTCTCGCGGTTGCCATGTCGTCCTACCAACCTACATACGTATACACATGACCACTTCACTTCATGATCCAACTACAACTGCTAGTACCAACTTCTCTTCCTTCACGAGTCTCGGTAACAATACCTCCAGGCGGAACGCCGCCACGTTGCCACGCTTTGCACAGGTAAACACAAGTAACCTAAAAATCATATGGTATTTCCCTTTCGTGCATGCAAACAGTTTACACTTTGAATTAACACTTAACATCAGTTGTATTACTGTGAAAGTAATTTCACTTGAACTTGCGGATGCGTTTTCGCATGAAAGAGGAAGTTAAAGGACGAAGAAGAACCAATTTACATAAAACGAAATCCCAATTATAATAATAAGGATATATATATATATAGTGTTCTGCCCAAGAGTAGGTCTTTCACTGCAAACTCAGTATTCTCCACTCTTTCCTTAACTCAGCCTTCCTTTTTGTATCCGCATACAAACCATTTATTTTAAGATTGTCTATCATCTGATGCATTTTTCTGCCTTTAACTTTCTTTCCGCTGACCATTCCTTGTCTTGTCTTGTAAGCCCACGTTTACCCTTAACAGATATTTAGGCGCTCTCCCCCTACAAGGAAGAATTTGAACCATATTAATTTAGTTACACTTGTTTTCGTATGGATGTCATTTGAGTTGTCCGTGGTCAGCGTTCCGCCTCATACTGACATCTAGGAAACCAAGGTAGTACTAGGATGGGAAAATTCGGTAAATGTTGCTTAGAGGCCTTTCATTCAGGCTTAAGGATCTTTTACGAGCCTGAAAATCTTCAGACTCCGGACCCACAGCTTAAAGTCCCTCCCGGAGGACTTGCTCCTTGGATTTTTCCATCCTAAAAATCCATTGACCCCGGCCGGGTTTGAACCCGCGACCCTCGGGACCAGAGGCCGATTGCTGACCATTCCAAGGGTATATAAATAAATAATATCCTCAACTCGTGTCCAACTCAGAGTCGGGTCGAGGGATGAGATTAGATGAACTCCTATTTATAAAGGTCTGTGAGTGACAAGAGTGCCGGCCGACCACACTTGACGCACCATCACAGGGGCAGATGAACGTAATGAAATGGATGAAATGATTATAGACAAATGATGGAATGAAATTGTGGCAAGGGAAAACAGAAGAAACCTCGAGAAAAACCTATCCAAGCTCTGTTTCGTCCACCACGAAATCCACATGGAGTGACCGATCCTCGATCTCGGGGCCTCAGCGATGAGAGGTGAGCGTGTAACCGCTTGCGCCACGGAGCCGCCTGGATATATTAATTTATTTATACAGTATACACATATTTAATGTTTGCACATCTTTTTGTGCATAAAGTTTTATTTTCCTTCTCCACTCGTCTCTATTCATCCACTCGATGTCCTTCATCTTCTTGTTCTTATTCCAGTTCTTATTTCTTGCAGCCACGAGTTTCGAGGTCTTCCTTTCCTCTTTCTTCCAGGTGGACACCATTCCAAAGATTTTCCGGGTAACCTTTCTTCTTGCATTCGTGGTACATGCCCATACCAATTTAATTGCTTGTATCTTATACAAAGTATAATCTACAATTGAATATTAATATTAATTTTATCTCGTACGACAGTATTTATTATTTTTTCTAATTTTGAACATCTTGCTCTCTCCTCTCCTAGATATCATCATCATCATCATAGTACATTCACGAATTTAGGCCATTTGTTGACCTGTTTCGGCCTCAAGAGAAACACCATCCAGAAGTCTTTTGAGTGGACGTCCTGGTCTTCTTCTTCCTGCAGGTTGATATCTTAACATTTGTTTGGGTATTCTGTGATCTTCCATTCGATGAACATGTTGCATCCATCTTGACTTATAATCAGAAATTTTGTTTTCTAAAGATTCCATGTGCAATTCTTCTAAGATGTCTTCATTTTTTTTTGTGATCTAGTAGTGTGTATCCTGCAGTCCTCCGAAGATATCTCATTTCAGCAGATCTAAGTCTCTGTATATCCTTCTGTTTCAACGTCCATACTTCGTCTCCTGGATATACTAATATAAAACCAAAAATACAATTATACACAATTAGATTTTATAGCTTCATCATAAAACCAAATAGCGTAAATTAATTTAAATTTAAAACTTTTCTTTAATTTCTTCGTTGTTCACAAATTTATTAACTTGTTTCACTGGTCTTTGGGCTTTTCTTTCATTCACTCAGAAATAATTGAAGTTACGTAATTATGTTTTTAAAATAACAAATCTATTAAGTTATATATATCATCATAATACATTCACGAATTTAGGCCATTTGTTGACCTGTTTCGGCCTCAAGAAAAACACCATCCAGAAGTGCTTTGAGTGGACGTCTGGCCTTCTTCTTCCTGCAGGTTGATATAACATTTGTTTGGGTATCCTGTGATCTTCCATTCGATGAACATGTTGCATCCATCTTGATTTATAATCAGAAATTTTGTTTTCTAAAGGTTCCATGTGTAATTCTTCTAAGATGTCTTCATTTTTTTGTGATCTAGTAGTGTGTATCATGCAGTCTTCTGAAGGTCTCTGTATATCCTTCTGTTTCAATGTCCATACTTCACTACCATACAAAAGAGTTGGAAGAGCCAGTGTTTTATACACTTTTAGTCTTGAATGTTTTTGGACTAACTGTGGCTTGAAGATAGAATTTATTAACCCTAAAATTCTTAAAAATTTAGACTTTTTTGAGTCCTTTTCTTCTTCATATGCATCCTAGATATGTAAAATTATTCACCTGCTGCAAAATTTTATTGTCAAGTACAATTTTACTTCTGACAGGATCTACACCTTGAAATGCCATAATTTTAGTTTTCTCTGTAGATATCTTCAATCCATATTCTTCTGTAATTTTGTTAAGTTCATACAGACCTTTCTGCAGATTATCTTCTGAATTTGCTATTATTATGTGGTCATCTGCAAACAATAGGGTGTTTAATTTTGTATTTTCTGATATTCTTATTCCAATTTTATATTTCTTGTTCCAGCAACATATTACTTCGTTGATATAAATTGTAAAGAGTGTTGGGGATAGGGGGCAGCCTTGTCTCACACCACGATTTATAATTCCTTCTTCAGAAAATCTGTTATTTAATTTAATCTTTATGGTGTTGTCTTTGTAAATATTTTGTATGTTCTGCAGAAGTAAATTTGGTATATTTCAGTCTTCCAATATATTGAAGAGATTTGATCTCTTGACTATGTCGAATGTTTTTTTTTTCAAAATCTATGAATGCAAAATGTGTTTCTAAGTTGAATTCTCTCATTTTTCAAGCAATATTTTAACAGAAAATGCTGAATCATTACAAGATCGTCCTTTCCTAAATCCATTTTGACATTCCATAAGGAATTTTTCGCTGAAACGTTTCAATTTTCCATTTAAAATTATTCCATAAATTTTGTAGCATGTGTTTAACACACTGACTCCCCAATAGTTGTCCATTTTTCTCTTGTCTCCTTTCTTGAACAGGGGTATAACAATGCTTGTCTTCCATTATTGTGGTATATCTGCATATATATATATATATATATTGTACAGTACGGTACAAAATTAAAAAAAAAAAAACATAATGAAAGTCTAAGCTGTTTAATCTTCTAACTAACTTTATGACTTAAGAAACCCATAATCATTCACTAAGGCCTTCTACTCTTCCCTATCCTCTACTAACTCACATCATATCCTTGATATGCAGTTCCCTAAGATCCATCCGGTAACATTATATCACATATGCCAAGGCCTTCATAATGATTTTTATCCCAAGGTTATCTCATTTACAATCTTCAAAGTATTTCTAATATTTCACTCATTCAAAATACATTAATATCCTATCTCAATATCGTAGTTTAAGAACCCCACAACAATATAAATTTATTTTCGAGCTCTTTTATGTGAAGCTTCTTCCATTTTATATATATATATATACTTACTTACTCACTGGCACTATCGAACCCGTAGGTTCATGGCCGCACGGACATAAGCTCTCCATACATCCCTATCCTGAGCTAATGCTTTCCAATCATTCCCTGTATAATCTACTTCCCTCAAATCATAGTTAATGTTGTTCTCCCACCTCATTCTTGGTCTACCAACTGGGCGTTTTCCTTCTGGCTTTCCTACAAGAAGTTTCCATGCACGTCTTTCATTCCCCATACGCGCAACATGTCCTGCCCATCGCAGTCTACGGGACTTAACTGTTCTTATTATATCTGGCTTCCTATAAAGACCGTGTAGTTCATTGTTATGTAGTCTTCTCCATTCACCTGTCTGTTCATCTCTCTTTGGTCCAAAAATTTTCCTAAGAACTTTATTCTCAAATACTCGTAATCTCCTTTCCTCCCTTTATATATATATATATATATATATATATATATATATATATATATATATATATATATATATATATATCCATTATGGCATCGAATATTCGGTCTTAGGTTTCTATTTTAGAATATGTCTAGTTTCTTTTCTTCACATAAGTGAGAACCATGTTTTCGAAACCTAAACAGAATACCACATGAAGTATTTTTATTTAATTTAGTTATTTAGCCCGATGCAGTTAGGGCTTTCTCTTCCACTCACCTGGAGAAACATATGTTACATTAGAATATAGCAATCACAGTTTAACTCTAAAATTAAATACTAAATGAAAATTTGATCAATAAGATAATATCTATAAGATTAAGATCGGTATCATAATGTTAATGTAACTAAAATAAGACTAAAACTAATAATGAAATGTACACAGGCAAGATAAACTAAATTGTTTAGACTGCCCCTATCTAATGTAAGCTACATAAAAAAACAAAGAAAAATAATGCGATATAATAATAAACTAATTTGTCAGTTACACAATATTTAAATCAAACAACTGAAATATATTTAAGTTTATTACTAATCTTATAAAATAAATTAAACTGTTACTTTATAACCAACTAACTTACTGGCTCTATAGAACCCATTGGTTCATGGCCGCGCGGACATAAGCTCTCCATACATTCCTATTCTGAGCTAATGTTTTCCAGTCATCCCTGTATAGTCTACTTCCCTCAAATCATGGATAATGTTATTCTCCCACCTCATTCTTGGTCTACCAACTGGGCGTTTTCCTACAAGAACTTTCCATGCACCTCTTTCATTCCCCATACCTGCCACATATCCTGCCCATCGCAGTCCACAAGACTTAACTGTTCTTATTATATCTGGCGTCCTATACGTATCATGTATCTCACTATTATGTAGTTTTCACCATTTGCCTGTCTTTCATCTCCTTTTTTTTGGCCCAAAATATTCCTAAGAACTACATTTTCAAATACTCGTATGTTCTTTGCTCCCTTGAAGTAAGAGTTAATGTTTGGCATCTATATAATACAACTGGGAGAATAACAGTTTAGAGTGATTCAGAAATATGGCTATACGTTTGATCGCATTTTGTGACGAAATATTATTAAAGGAAAGGTGATGTTATCGTTGGGAAGGGAATCCTTCAAATTTCAACAATAGAACAAAACAAAACAAATCACTGTTCACGTGCAGTTTGGCGGGTTGATTTTGTGGGCTAACGTCGAACGCCTCCACAATTCTCTTCGTTGTTTATCTCATCCGTGCTAATGCGAGGCCTTCCAGGAGGTTTGATTTTCTGCATCCTTCCCGTTTCCAGCAGTCGTTTTCTTCCCACTTCCCCACAGTCGACGGCTGCAATACTACTTTAAACTCACGTATTGCCCGTCTTGCGGCCTCACGATCATTAGCATACGTTATTGCCCATGCAACAATCGTAATTTGCTGTTGCATATTCAATGCCATTTTGACTAATGACGTAAGTTCTACACTGTTTTGTTTTATTCAATTGTTGCAATTTAAATAATTGCCTTTCCAACGGTAATTTCATATTTCCTGTAGTGGTAATATTTTCATCACACAACGCGATCAAACGTGTAGCCATATTTATGATTCATCCCGTATATATCCACTTTATTTGTTTTTTTAAAGGAGTTGGGACGTCAACAGTCCCTGTAAGTGTGTGTGTATGTATGTATGTATCTATCTATCTGTCTATCTATCTATCTATCTAAAATGGCGTAGCCAATTGTTGAACCATAGCCTCTCCTTTGAAAGGAGTTACTAGACCAAGTTAATTTTTAGTTACCTATTTGATCATAGATGTCATGAATGGCATGCGGTCAACACACCGACCAAATGAGACATCTAACGGCAACTAAGGTATTAGCAGGACGTTCGTTTCGATAAATTTTGCTTAGGTGCCTCTTTATTTACGATTAAGGATTTTTACGAGCCTAAACTGACCCAAACCCTCTGGCGGCACTATGGCCCTGGGGTCGACTCAGTCTCTAACTGAAATGAGTACCAGACGCCTTGTTCTGGGGTAAAGGCGGCCGTCACGCAGGGCTGACAACCCGGCTGACATAAAGTGCCGATTGTTCCTAGAAAAAGTGGGAGCCTTAACCTCCTACTACCCCAAGGGCCTCCGGGCCTGTTGTGGGATCACTTTACTTTACTTTTTAAAAATCTTCAGATTCGGGACCCACGTCTTAAAGTCCTTCCCGGAGGACTTGCTCCTTCGATAATCCCGCCGGGCCGGGTTTGAACCCACGACCCTCGGAACTAGATGCAAGGAGCATAACCACTAGTCCAGCGCGGCCAAGCCTGTAATGGTATAATATCATCCAGTTGCAGAATTAAACCTATGTTTAATATCTTTGTGCACATCATTCCTTTTCTAATTATTGTTCCTAGATATTTGAATTCAGCTACTTCTTCAAAATTTCTCTCATTTCTCATCATTTGTCCATTTCCCTTATATAATCCATTTCTGTATGTGAACATATACAGTTAGTTTTATTTTGTTAGTGTTACTCAATAGAATGTGCATGTTGGCCCTTGTATTCTCCTCGCTATCAACCAATAATACTGCAACATCAGCATAAACGACAGCATATATATATATATATATATATATATATATATATTAATTTCTTTCTTTGTCGTTTTCTTTTCGTTTACTCTGTTGTTCCTTTTTTTGTTTTACTTTTGTTAACCTTTTTTCTTATCTTATTCACACATAAAAACACAAGACAGGACAGACACCCAGACACAAGTTGGAGATTTAAACTCCCCTACCCCGCCGGGAATCTTTTTCTTTTATAATTTTAAAGAACATTATTACATCACATGATGTTAAGTTTAAATTATATTGGTTAATAGTCTATTAAATACCAGGTTTAAATTTGATTTGTTAGATCAAAAAGTTAATTGTTTTAACATCCAATCAGAGTTTAGTTCACTTTTATTTAAAAATATGAAGTTAAGCAGGTGTTCTTATTACAGTTATAACAGAAAGCTTCATAATTCTGACAAGACTTAAAACAATTTTAAAAGCATTATTTAGAAAGACTGTTATGTAATACAATTTCTTTAATTGGTACTGAGACATTTTTATTCAACAATGAACACAATGAATTATTTAGATTTTTTCTTTATTTAAGTTATATTTAAATATCAAAGAATTTTAAAAAATACCAAATTATTAACTTTAACTCTCATATTTATTATGAAATTAAAATCCTGCTTTAACCATTAGTTCATTATCTCAAAATTCTTATATAATACCCTCTATACGTAGTTAAATTTGTGCGGTATAATTCATTTACACCCTGTATATATATATATATATATATATTGATATAATCAGATACAATGTCTTTAAAAAAATCAGTTTTTTTTGTTACAGTCTGCCAAAATTATTACTTCGGATGAAATATAGATTATACGATCATATATATATATAACACTGTAACAAAAAAAACTGATTTTTTTAAAGACATTGTATCTGATTATATCAATTGTTAGTCTGGCTTAACTTGGCAAGAAAATTGTAGAAAGAAACAATTGTACTCACCTCTCTCACTCGCACCAGTTTTTTTGGTGTTTCTTCACCAGATGTTAATAGGGGTAAGGGGGAAGACGAAAACTGACAACTGGATGGGTTCTTTCTTTTGTAACTGGGCGAAAGCGGTCAATGATTTACCCCATCTTTCTCTCTCTTTCTTTCTCTCTGCCAAGTTAAGCCAGGTATGTAATAAATTATTACATTTTAAATTTAGTTAAATTATATCAACCGCTGTGGTCTCGGTGTAATGTCGTTGTCTCTTAAGCAGCGGGACCGGGTTCGGCTCTCAATCGGGACAAGTTTCCTGGATGAGGCTTTTTCGGCGTTTTTCCTTTCTCCTCACTTTTAAGACAGATGTCGTGAAATGTTACCAAAATAGTCCCCAAACACCATTTGGCCGCATAATCATTCTCCCGTATTCTCCTTGTTTAGTGTGATTGTGTTAGTGAATGGCGTGTCTTGCCTTATATGTTCGTGCTGAGAAATAATTATTAGCTCATTAGAGAGATGTTCTCCATGTTCTTGTGTGGAAAAAAAAAGTGTGCGTGAGAGTTTAAAAATCCTCTCCCGTCAGGTCGTGTCATTATAAGGCCGGGTGAGATGGAACAGGTAAAAGTACATAAACGGGAGAGGTTAAACTAAGAATAAAAAGAAGGAGAAATAAATTATGGTAGAGTTTTCAATATTATGAAAATTTCACAATATATTAGACTAATTTTCTAAGGAATATTAAAACTTGCAAATGCCTCGAAATCAAAATATGGAGCACAATAGCGGTAACAAAATAAATTGTCTTTATCAGAATAAGGTATCAAATTTTAGCAACTGTTGTTAGCAGAAATGTATTTCTGTTCAGTGAATTCGAAGACGTTATCTACATCCCCAAATAAGGTCATTGACTTGTTTTCTTAAAAGTCTGCAGAATTTCTAAGACCTTGAATATAATATACTGTCCTCCTCCGACGAGTTTAGCGCTCAAAGGAATGGGGATGGATACTGGATGACAACACCAGTCAGGAAGGAATACGCAAGCGGAGACGTGGGAATGACGTAAGGGATGAGGTCTTACCAGAAGTAGGAAAACGGGATGGAACTACTCGAGGGACTTAAAAAGTTTTCAGGATGCACACTTCAGTATTATTCACTTAACAGCAGCTACAATAACTAAACGTAGAATTTTGGATGGAAATGTTTGTAGAATTTCAATACTGGAATTGCTCTTGGATGCCGTAAGTCCAGTTGGGTATCAATATGGTGTTGTGAAACAGGAGTTCCTTCATATACTTAGTGGCAAATTAAGATGAAACATTCTTAATTTTACCTCTGTGCTTTTTTAAAAATGATTTTTTCATGTCAGATTGCCAGTTAGGAGTTAGCAGTGTGTATCAAATGGGAGGAAAATAAAGAACAGGTGAACCATCTCAATTATCTAGGATGTGACATTTAATTTAATTATGATAATGACATAAATAATAGAATAGCAAAATTCCAGGGAATATGTGGTACGATAAAACGATCACTAAATAATAAAACAACAAGAGAGACCCAATTGAAATGTTATAAAACATTGGCAGTACCGGTACTGCTCTATGGATCAGAAGCCTGGATACATAAAAAACAAGATCTAAGTAGGATAACGGCGGCAGAAATGAAATTTTTGAGATCTGTAAAAGGGTGCACTAAGGAAGACAGAATCAAGAACACAGAAATAAGACAGGAACTTGAAATATATGCAATAACTGATAAAATAGATACATATAGACAAAAATGGAAGCAACACATAGACAGAACGAATCAAGATAGATTTCCAAAACAAATAACAAAATACAAACCTAAAGGCACCCGAGATGTGGGCAGACCTAGAAAGAGATGGGCTGAAGTCGGAACGGGTCAACAGACCTAATCCATGAATGGAGATGATGATGATGATGATGATGATGATAAAGAGGGACACCTTAGAACACATGGCTAGAGGAAATTATGAACTTGATGAAGAACAAGGGGCTGCAGGATGGTTACTGGAAGGATAGATATGGATGGAGTAATAGATTAATAACTTAATATTGGACACAGAAAGATTTTTTTTTTCAAATGTCCCAGGTTTGTCTTTCGACATTCCTGGTTTCTCTCCTGACATGGCGTACTTGTAACCCACTTCTGAGGTTGGGGCGCCTGGAAGGCGGGGTTATGTTGCCCCGATGATATGATGCGTGATGATGATGAATATGAATGATGATGATTGCGATGGCCATATGATTTCGGGGACCGTTTGGGCCTTACAGTTTTCCTGACATTTGTCTTACAGGTGAGGAAAAACCCCGATAAAACCTCACCCAGAAAAACTGTCCCGACGGGGGATCGAACCCGGGCCCGCTGCGTGACAAGGCAGCACGCTACCCCGAGACCACAGCGGTGGACACACAGAAAGATGTTGTGGTATACATTTACAACCTGTTGAATAATAATTTTGCCATGTTAATCAACGGCCAGATGGTGTTAGAGATTTTTGTCACATGTTGCTTCAAATACTTATGATTAATAAAAGGAAATATTCAAATAAATTATGGATCTCACGTATTAAATTATAAATTAAGTGTTAAGCGATCCCACTACAGGCCATAGAAGACCCTAGGCGTAGTAGGAAGTTAACCTATTGGCCTCAAAAGACGAGATAGACTCACGGGCAGTTAAATGACCTTGAATTCAGAATACGAGATATAGGTCGTTTCATCAAGATTGAAGCATGTCCTCAGATGCGCAGAAGACCAGTTTCATACCCTTGACTGCGGGTAGTCTAACGTACAGGCATACACATTAAATTCCAAAATAGTGTACTGTCAGTCTAAAAAATATTAGTTTTCGTCACCTTATTTCTAAAACCTCGTAAGATTTTTCATCTACCAACTGACCGTTTTCCCTCTGGTTTTCCTACAAGAAGTTTCCATAGCCTACACCTCTTTCATTCTATATTTGTGCTACATGTCCTACCTATTTTAAAATTATTTTCGTTTTTTCTTATTTTTATTACATTAGGTTTGGAAATTTACTATAGGTCTAATGGAGTTCTCGTATCCAATATAATTAATGTAAGTGATGAGTTTGATTTTAAAATAATAATATTAATATTAACATGAATAATATTTGATAAATTATTGGTTTGCAATAATTTTATTCTCATTTCTTCCAGTTTTAAGGACAACCCATATTTATTTGGGTTAAAAAATATTTTTTTCTTTTTGCTTCAAAAAATCCAGTAAGGTCTATTTTATCGATGTGTAATATCAGTTTGTCGATTTTGGGCATTTAAACCCATAGAAATTGATTTTTAAAAACTGGCGTCTCTGTGTTCTCCTAATATGCACTTTTTTTTTTTTTTTTTTTTTTTTGCCTTTTCCCATAACTTGTGTATTTTTAATATTTGGTACACTTTTCTCTGAAACTATGAAAGACAGAATTATTTTGGCCTGGATATGCAGTTTAAAGAGCTCTATAATAATAAGTTAAATTTATCTTTGTGCTATTGATAGTGTTTGAAATGAAACAAGAAATTATGCAACATTTTAACAAAAAAATTGGTCTTTGAATTTTTTAAAAATAAATTACAATCCATATCTGAACACAAGCAAACCTTATTATTGTCAAATGAACCATGGACAATAACATACTAAATTTTGGAAACAATTGAATAAGTAGTTTTGTGAAAAAATTGTACCAAGACAATACATTTAACATAATGGATTTTTTTTATTTTAAATTACTCATAAAGAAATATGTCTAAAAAGTTAATCAAAGTGTCATTATGTTCAGGAAGACTTGTTTAATTAGTGACATAATTTTCATACACATAACTTAAGAATAAGCTGAAAAAATAATTATTTTTGTATATCCTATTTTTTAAACCAAATTGCAAGGAATTAGTACCGGGTGCCCTTAAGGAATTTGACGTGATGCATAGTTATTATAATCATTTCCTATTCAGGGGTTAATATTTTTCATTACGACTAGTAACCATGATTTGCAGATACGGACAAAGCCTGCTGATAGGAATCGTTTGCCCAAGACCCTACGTTTACCTGCACGAGTTTTGTGGGTCATGTTCTTCCTTAGTGAAACGACCTCTACACTCGCTTAACTCAGCTGCTATATATTTTGCAATATTTTGTACATCCCTTGGCACCGTTATCTTTTGTTTGTTTTGAATGTCTGAAAATCCATCCATCCATAGTAATTCTGGGAAATAGACAATATAATTTACAATATCCTAAATCCGGTTTCTGGGGAAATACATTGAGCATTTAAACTGAAGCGAATGGGTTAAGGATCCCACATTATCTAGACAATCGGCACTTCATGCTAGCCAGGTTGTCAACCCTGCTTGAAGGCCTCATTTACCCCAGAACAAGCGTCTGGTACTCATTTCCGTTAGAGGCTGAGTCGACCCCAAGGACATGATGTCACCAGAAGATTTAGGTCTGTTTAAAAATCCTGACCACACCGAGACTCGAACCCTCGGCCTTTCGATTTTGTAGCTTATTGCCTTAAACATTGGATTGACCACTGACTAAGAAGAAACTGCCTGCTGACGGATGCCCTAGAAGGATTAGTCAATGGAAAGAAAGTTCCATCCATAGTAATTCTGCTCGAGGGCAGGTCCTTCACTGCAATCATAGCACTTTCATGCTATGCTTGCAGCTTTACTAGGAATTGTAGGTGTGGTAGTCTCCAGTTGTTTTCCACACCTGTGAAGGATGATGATGGTATGGATGATGAATGATAAGAGTGATGATGATGACCATATGATTTCGGGAGCCGTTTGGGCCTTAAAGTTTCCTGAAATTTGTCTTACAGGTGAGGAAAAACCCCGATAAAAGCCTCACCCAGAAAAACTGCCCCGACCGGAGATCGAACCCGGGCTCGCTGCGTGACAAGGCAGCACGCTACCTCGATACTACAGCGGTGGACGAAAGAAAGTTAGACGGAGAAAAGACGTCAGATGATAGATAATATTAAAATAAATTATATGCATGCGGATACAAAAAGAAAGCTGAGTTAAGGAAAGAGTGGAGAATGCTGAGTTTTGCAGTGAAAGATATGCTCTTGGGCAGACACTATGTATATATCTGTGCTACGGCGTGTCCCATTAAATTATAAATGGTGAATTATATTTTATACTTTCCTAAACGATATTCCTGAGGCGAGAAAGAAAATAGTCTGTTTGCTATGTTTTACTAGTAACTGCAATAGTGCAATGAGGTGGGGACTTGTGAATAAAACAAATAGTCTAGGTGTTCTGGATACAACACGCCTGAACAATAGCTAGGACGTGAACGGAAACTGGGAGGGACATGTTGGTGCATTCTGCCAACTTTCTACATGTAAAATGTATGTACCACTTACGTGATTCTTTTGACACAAACGTTATGCGCCTCCATTATTATATTTTCATCATGTGAATAAATTCTAAGTGCTTTATTGTTTCTCAGTTCCTTCCACAGTGGGGGACTTACAGTGAAAAGTTATTTATGCTATAATGTAAGCAAGTACGGTACTAGATAATGCTCGAAGCCTAGTTTACCGTACCCTGCACTTGTATATTTTACCTGGTCAAGTGCACTGAATTAACGTTCTCTCTTTCTATCTATTTATAGACGCTTTAACATCGCCTCTTAAGTATTTGATTATTTCCATTAGTATATTGACTTAAGATTTCACGGCCGGAGTTACTATGATGATCTTGTAAAAGATTTCCGGGCTGTTGGCCGTGGTCTTGAGGCTTGTAGTTCCCCGACGTTTTGCCAGAGACTGCGTCCGGCATCCTCAAGGGTTGCCTTTAGACTGGCAATTTTCTTGAGGTATGCTCGCTTCAGGTTCTCCAGGATACCGGTGTAATCACCTTGATCTCTTCTTTAGGAAGTGTTAAGTTCAATCAGTTATTTATACTTTTGTGGTAGGCCTAGGAGCATCTAACTTTCTAGGCCAGATAGAACTTTGGCATTTTATGTTCGTCCGTTCCTTTTCGTTGTATGCCCCTAGGCTATTAATAAGAGCATTTTCGCTCAGAGTCGCTTTTTGATATAAGTTTCTTGCCAATTTAGTCATCACTTCCTGAAGAAAGTCAATATTTAAATCTTCATGAATTTTGGTGATTCTCGTCCTAATTGGATATTCTCCTGGCAATCCACTAGAGTATCTGATTTGTTTTGGAATGGTACCAGCGCCTGGGAGCGCTTTGACCCATTCTTATTATTAATGGTTTTATTTATAGTGTATTTCTTGTTTTTAAGTGTTGGAAAGGTCTCCCGATTCAACATTTTTTACTTAATTTTGAATTTGGAATTTTTGATTTTTTATTTAATTAGAATTATTGCCTGAATTGTTGGTTTTTTAATGGTTGTTTTTGTATTTTATTGTACAAGTTTTTAAGGTTGCGCTTCTCTGCTTTTTAGTGTGTCAAGTCGTGGGGAGTTCTGTGGTTAGGGCCGTTTGCATTGTGTTGGGGACCAATGGCTCTAATTATTGGGTTGGTGTGAGTGTCTATTTGTTCTTTGAGTTTTCTGGCTGTTGTGATGATGGTTTCAATTATGTTTGTGAGTTGGAGTTCTTGGTGTAGTTGTGTAATTCTAGTTCTTCTGTTTGCCTGTAGTATCATCCTTGCAGCTCTGTTTTGCACAATCTGTAGCCTATTTATATATGTGTGTGCTGCATGTCCCCAGGTTGGGCATGCATATGTCAGTATTGGTAGTATGAGTCCTTGTATATAATTGTTTTCTGCCTGTTTGTGAGTTGTTCTGAAATGAGTATTGGGTATAATTGTCTGAGTCTAATTGTTGCTTTTATTCTAGTGTAATCTATGTGTTGTTTAAATACGAGGTTTTTATCCATTATTATGCCAAGATATTTAATGTGGTCTTTGTATTCTAATTGTCTATTATTAAGTGTAATTTGAGGTATGTTTCTTGGTCTTCTTTTTGTGAATGTGATAGCTTCTGTTTTTTCTCTGTGTTGACCTTGATTCTCCATTTGGAGAACCAAGTTGTTAGCTTATTTATGTGTCTTTGGATGTTTCTTGTTGTAATATTTATGTCTTCGTCTGTACTGTAAATGGCTGTATCGTCTGCGTATTGTGCAATTCGTGTATTATTGTGTGTTGGGATGTCTGCTGTGTATATGTTTGTACAAATTGGTGCTAATACAGAGCCTTGTGGTACGCCTGCTTTAATAGGGAAGCTTTCAGATGTTTCTGTATCGTATTTTACATAGAATGTTCTTTGGGTAAGGTATGAGTGTATTAAATGTGTGTAAGAGTCTGGGATGTTGGCTGTGGTTAGTTTCTTAATAAGTCCCGTATGCCACTTTGTCGACTACCTGCCCTATTTATACATTTATCCTAATGCTAACCAACCAGAATGCAGATACAATTTACGAAGTAACGGACCGCGCAGAGAACACGTCGCGGATAAATATATAAATAGGGCAGGTAGCCGACTGAAGGTGACAGAAACTCTAATAAAGAGATACATATCTGCGCTTTCAATTCTACTCCTAGACAAAATTGCCAGTCTCAAGACAACCCTTGAGGTTGCCGGACACAGTCTCTGGCGAAACGTCGGGAAATTAGTTTTTTTGTGTATCTTTATATGTCCATCCATAGTAATTCTGCCCAAGGGCAGGTCTTTCACTGCAATCATAGCATTTTCATGCTATGCTTTGCAGCTTTACTAGGGAATTATAGGTGTGCTGATAAAGGATGATGATGAAAAAAATGATAAGGATGATGATGATGGCCGGATGATTTTCGGGTACCGTTGGGCCCTAAGCATTCTGACATTTGCCTTACAGGTGAGGAAAAACCACCGAAAAGAAACCTCACCCAGGAGCCTGTTCCGACCGGGAATCGAACGATCGTAATAAAAGAACGAAGATTGAAATGTTATGGACATCTGAAGATAATGGAGAATAATAAATAGAATCCTAAGAACGATGCTGGATTGGAATGTTGAAGGCAGGAGGAGTAGGGGGAAATCCAGGGAACAATGGATGGATGAAATGAGAAGAAACATGATCAGCAGAGACCTTAAAGAAGAGATGCTAAAAATAGAAATCTGTGGCGGAATAAAATACATTTGAGCTGAAGGATAACTACTGTAACGTAGAGAAAATCCTTATTAAAACAAATTGTTTTTTTATATTAAAAATCTACTTAAAGGTAATGTGTTCCCACTACAGACCTTAAGACGCCCTTGGGGCAGTAGGAGGTTAAGACTCACACCTTTCTTGACTCGGCACGAGATGTCAGCCGTGTTTTCAACCCTGCAAGACGTCCGCTTATACTTTTCAGAACACACAAAACAGTTACAAAAGCCAATTTTTATACAGTTTTAGTCTTGAATGTTTTGGACTAGCTGTAGCTTGAAGATAGAATTTATTAACCATAAAATTCTTAGAAATTATGATATTTTGGCATGTACATCCATTTTCGTCTTCATATGAGATATTTCATACATGATATGTAAAAGTATTCACTTGCTCCAAAATTTTATTTTCCAGAACAATTTACTTCTGACAAGATGTGCACCTGGAATTGCCTTGACTTCTGTTTTCGGGGATTCGTTGATTAATTGTTTAATTATGTATATTGCTTTTCAGGGCAAAGTACCAGTCAGAGCAAAAATATCAATCAATAATGAAATAATAGAACATATAGCACACTTTAAATATTGGTTCAGATATAACATATAGCTATGAATGGGATATACATAATAAATTAAACCGATATCAAATTATGTGTGGCACCATAAGAAGAACCCTCCGAAAGACTCGAAGAGAAACTCAGCTTAGGGTTTACAAAATTATGGCAGTTCCTGTTCTTTTAAATGGATCTGAATCTTGGGTACTTACAAAAAAAGATATCTCACGCATTCAAGCCATTGAAATGAAATTTTTAAGATCCGTAAAAAGATTTACACGCATGGATAGATTACACAATGAATCAATAAGACATGGACTGGAGATATTTTCAATAGCTGATAAACTAGAAGAGCACAAATACCAATGGAAAGAAAATTTAGACCATGGACAATACAAGATTACCCAAAAAGATCAATACATACAAACCACATGGAAAATATCTTTGGGACGGATAAAGGGAACGATGGACTTGAGACCGGAACAGGTCGCATTGCCCTAATCCTTGAAAGGAAGAAGAAGAAGAATGTATATTGCCTATAGATTGTATTTATTATTTTGTCGTAAACCTCCCCTGAACAAAAATTTTGATTCCTCGAGGGCAATACGAATAAATTTAGGAATAATTTGCTTCAATGAAAGCGGTGTTTGTTTTCATGACATTGCTATATATGCATTAAAATCTGATCATTTAATTTTTGGCAACTATAATAATAATTGGACCACTGCGAAAAGGAACCAATCCTCGCATTAAAAAAAATCCAACCCACCAATGCTACCTGTGAACCAAGTAAGAAAACATTGTTTCTCTTTCTGCAGAAATAATCAAATAACAAATGTGTAAAATCTAAAAATTAAGAAATCTTTGAGTTACAATCTTTCTCGTGAAATATGAGCTATTTGATATCGTTAGTTGAAATTATAAGTTTTTTTTACTTATGACATTTTATTGATATATAACTTTAATTGTATTTTTTTCAGTCCAATTATCTTTTGGCTTGGTTCATTTTGCAGAATGCGGTCCAATATATTTGTTTAGTAGGTATAACAATGTTTGCCAACAACTTCAAACGGCTAATTAATATCTACTGTCATTCTTCTCCATATTTCTCTATCGTTCCAATCTCCATCATCCAATCCTTTTACCCGCATACTGCTTAAAACACCACCAATGTACTTTTTTTGTTTGGCTGTTTTCCCTCTCCTGCAAGGTGGCACCCATTCTAGTGTTTATTTTACGTATATGCTTCTGTCTTCAGTTTTATATGACTACAACATTTTAATTATTCTGTTACGAGGATTGCCAATCTGAAACACTGGAGAAATATAACCTTAAACATGATTAAGTTATAGATGGCCACCTCAAGATATTTTATTCCTGTTGTGATTAATTATAACACTTTAAATTTCCACAGCTTTTCTATAATGGATACCATTTTTAAGTTCATATTTCTCTGAAAGTCACTTAATTTTGAAGATGGTAGTGCGCCCAGTCCCCCGGTTTATATCTGGAAATTTCAAGAACCAAGATATAAACCGTATTACTCCATTGATTTTGAACAATGGAAGGGTGTCCCAACACGCCTGTTGGTCTTTCTAGCTGGTTCTACGAGTATTATCTTCAGTGACATCAGAGTAAAATTTGGAAAACTGTATTCACATAATATATACAATTTTTAAAATAAACCAAATTTGTTTTAAAAAGTAACCAAACTTTTAAGATAACCTGAACTCCGAGAGAAAACCACACACCGTACAGATATACACTGCCTGAACTCCTGAGCATATCAACTCTTAGCCGACATGACTAGGGAAATTATCCATTGGCTGACTGCCTCTATTTTCCACGAGTTTCTCACCCCAATAAATGACTGTGTCCTGAGAACTCGTAGACTGGCGACAGCTGACGAAACCTAAGCTAGTCACATATCGTCACACACACCACGTGTGTTTAACTTCGCTCTGTGGAAGAAATTGACTCCACTTTACATAACTGCATTAGGAGCCTTCACCGGAACTAGGAATTGTTTACTCACGGTTTCCTGTATAAACTGACCCAATTTTTCTCTTGATATCATATTTTTTGTATACTTGGAATTCGAGATTTCATTATTAAATAGACCTACAGTCTGAAACAACAGTTGCTAGAAATAATTGTCCGTCGGGATTCGATCCCGCGACCTTCCGGCTTGTAGCCTATTGCCTTAACCAACTACCCTACGCCATGCCCCATTGCCTGACCGGGAATCGAATCAGGGACCTCATGAATTGTAGTCAGAAACGTTGACCACTAGCCTGTGAGATTATTTAATCCTGAAAAAGAAAAATACATACAAACATTACAACTAATATCTAATAGTGAGTTCAAGATTTGAAAAATCTTCGGCTGTTGGATGGCAGTTAGTTATAGTTTCCGCAAATAGATGGGAGAACAATCAGTAATATTAAGCAGAATAGTTTTTGTTGCATTATTCTAATACAACGTAAGTAATTTGTTGATTATCTGTTTTTTATTGTTTAATTATCTTTATATGGTGAGAATTAGTTAAAGGCTTGAATTTAATACCATTGCATTGCATGCTAGAAAATTTTCAACAAATATGCCAGATATTGACATCTTGTTTCTATTTTTATACATATTTACATTTTTAGAAAACCAGATCTCTACATGGAAGATAAATGGTAGTTAAAAAACTAAAACAACACGTTTTATTAGAAAACCGAACTAAAAAATGAAAAATAATTTTAATTTCCAACATGCTTCGGATAAAATTAAAGTGGTCAACAAAAAAATTCATCTCCAACCCATTTAGAATAAAACAAGAGATATCTACAAAAAAAATCTCTATATCAATTAATATATTCGATAATAAACAGATATTGGTAAAAGTAATCTATAAGAAAAATAAAAAACACCCCACACTTTTGATGGTAAAATTGTTTTCTTTTTGTAGATAACTATACTTTTATTGGAGATGACTTTGTTGTTAACCACTTTAATTTTATCCCAAGCGTGTTGGAAATTAAAATTATTTTTCAATTTTAGTTCGGTTTTCTAATAAAGCGTCTTGTTTTAGTTTTTTAAACTATTACTTATTTTTTATTTTTTAGTATGGTTTTCTAATAAAGCGTGTTGTTTTAGTTTTTTAAACTATTATTTATTTTTTAAATTTTTAGTTTAATTGAGTGTCATAAACCGGTATACCATGAAAATTTAATTGCTTAATACTCTTCTAAAAATAATCGTCCAGGCCAGATTTGAACCAGCGACCTATAAATTACTGAAATTATATATCACTACAGTCCACCACTCTACCAACTGAGCTCTTACAACGATTGACTAAAAAGTCAATAAGTCCGCAACCCATTATACTGGTATTAATTTTTTGATTTTCTGATGATTCTGGCCAGGAGTATAGAAAAAGTTATGAAATTATTATTATGACATGTGTCCTTTACAAGTATACAAAGTTTCAAGTCGATCCAATGTTTTTAAGTGGGTGAAAATCGTGTTCAAAGATTCCGTTACATAGATACAGATCCGTTACGTAGATACAGGTCAAGCTAATATAAAGCCTGTAAAAATAACCGTATTTCAAGTAAAATAAGTGCAAATTCCAATGTTGTAATCGTTGCAATGCTTTCTTCTGTTGATTGTTCGATCCCCGCTCGTCCCGCGACGGGACATGGACCCTAGTGCGAAATTTGTTAACGAGACTAATTTGTTATGCTTTTTCACTGTATATATCAGCGAAGGACACATTTATTTATTTAGTGGGTTTCACTATATCTTCCTGCGCGCAATAAATCTACTCTCATTCTCCTCCACATCTCTTTGTCGTTCCAATCTCCATCGTCCAATCATTTTCCCTCATGTGATGCATGAGTCAGAGTACCAGATGAGAACGAGATGGCACGTGGTGCAGAGCTATCGGACTTTGATAAGGGCATAATTGTGCGCTGCCACCTCAGTGGACTGTCTAGCAGGGCAATAACCGCTAAGGTAAACAGGCCCAAATCAACAGTAGCATTCAGTGGGAAGTCGATAGACATTGTGATAATGGTCAACGTTCAGGGCGACCGAAAATTCTGCCCAACAGAGATCACAGAACCCTCAAACGTGAGATGATAAATAACAGGACACAACCAGTGGCTACTCTCAGACAGGAGTTTCAAGCAGAAACAAACGTGGTTGCTTCCATTGGAACTTTACGAACAGAGGCCCATCAACTCTGATACCACGGAAGAGCAGCAGAACATAAGCCGCATATCACGGAGACCAAGCTCCGAGACTCAGGTTGTATTTGGACCATCGTAACTGGACCCTGAGCAATGGAAATCTGTTCTATGGAGTGACGATTTGAGATTCACATTATTTCGATCTGATGGACGTGTTTGGGTGTAGGGTAAAGGCTTCTACTAGAGTGTATAGTGCCTATCAGGAAGTTTGGTGGTGGTGGAGTGATGGTGTGGGAGTGTTCCTATTACTACGGTGTAGAACCACTGATGGTTCATTGTGGTAAAATTAACTCTGAGGCATACTGTACAATTATGAACAACGAAATGCCCCCAACAATCCGGTGGTTTTGTGGAATGGACCCTTGTTACTTACAGGATGACAGTGCTAAGTGCGTTGTTTCAGCGGATACTATGCGGTTGTATGCAGAAAATAATGTTCACCGGTTGAACTGCTCCATTCAAAGTCCGGATCTCAATCCTATTGAGCACCTTTGGGACGAATTGGACCAACGAGTGAGGTCTCAGGAAATGCGGCCAACTTCCATTGTCCAACTGTGTGGCATGTTGCAAGACGAATGGCGATGCATTCCGGTGGATATTCTACACTAACTAATGGAGAGCATGCCTAACACGGTAGCTGCGGTTATAGCAGCCAGAGGTGTCACCACGAGGTTCCAGAGGACAAAACAAAGTGTCCAATTACTTTTTGGTAGATAGTGTATCCATCCATCCATAGTAATTCTGCCCGAAGGCAGGTCCTACACTGCAATAATGCTATGCTTGCAGCTTTACTAGGGAATTGTAGGCGTGGTAGCTTCTCGTTGCTTTCCACACCGGTGAAGGATGATGATGATGATGATAATGATAAGAATGATGATGATGACGGCCATATGATTTCGGGGACCGTTCGGGCCTTAGAGGTTTCCTAACATTTGGCTTACAAGTGAGGAAAAACCCCGATAAAAACCTAACCCAGAAAAACTGGCCCGACCGGGGATCGAACCCGGGCCCGCTGCGTGACAAGGCAGCACGCTACCTCGAGACAAATTATATATATATATATATATGAGTAAAGGATTTTCTTCTATTGACCTCTATTTCTTTTAATTTAAGTTTTAAAACTTAAACTCTATTTATTATTATTATTTACGTTGACTATTTTACTCATGCTCCAAATAGGAGTCAATGACCAATCACATTTCAATGATTTTGGATTTACAACCAATCACAGTCGTGTTTCGCCTCGAATTTTTGAACCAAAGTTTATCATATTAAAGAGAGCACCAAAACATCGGTGGAAAGATCAAGACCATCTTCGCTAGGTTTACCGTACAGGCCATATGGCCTAAAACGAATTTGTTCATGATGATGATGATGAAGAGAGCACCTCCTTTTTAAAATTCTGAATAGGTCATAGCTTTATTTTGCAGTGACTGACGCCCCCAGAGATACGGCTACCAGATTGTATATATAGTGCATGAATGTCAACAGACAGAACATGCGGAAGATAATATAAAAACATTTGTAGCAATTGATTATACCATAAAAAAAGAAACTACTGTTTGCACTTTTTTAAACGAATTATTTTCCAGGAAATAACGTTGCAGAAAAATATAATTGACATATTTGTATCATAGGATATCAGAAATTAATTAATACCTATAAGTAGTAGTAGTATTCAAATGTTATGAAGCTCTTGATTTGTCATCATTCGCATAATTCTTCTTCTGCTTCATGAAATTAGGCCTTTTGACCTGTTTTCACATCAAGTGGGATTTAATGAATCCTCCCATCTAGTAAATGAGCGTCCAACATTTCTATGTCCTATTGGTTTGTACTTTAGTAACAGCTGAGGGATTCTATCTGTAGGCATTCTCTTGACATGTTCATACCAGTTGTTTCTCATGTTGTCAATTCTATTTGTTAAATTAAAAATATTTAAGTCCTTCCTAATATCCTCACTTCTTTTCTTGTCCAAAATTGTCACACCCGCTACTGAACGTAGGAACTTCATTTCTGCAGTTTCTATTTTCCTTCTGTCTGAACGGTTAAGAGTCCAATTTTCACTTGCATATGTTAAGACAGGCACTGCCATAATTTTGAAAATTTTAGTTGTGCTCCTCAAAGATTTATTTTTCAGTGTCCGTCTTATAGTGCCACACATTCTGTAAAATCTATTTCATTTAATATTAATATCTTCCTTCTGGCAGTATGATACGTTGCATCCTAAATAATTAAAATTGTTCACCTGTTGTATTATACTGTTATTAATACTGATTCTACACCTCATATGGTCTTTCCCTTGTTAATACCTATTGGTTATAAATTTCTCCACAAGGGTGCATTCTTACAATATTGCGATCCTTTGGCAATAAATAATATGATCTGGTTGCAGTGATGAGCATAAGAAGCAAATGAAGCGTAACAATTTTTCTCATTTGTTTTCAAACATCGCCGTTTACATTAAATATATAAATATTTTAAAATAACTATAGTTAAATAACGATTTGTGAGTAAACAGCTTAATTTTATTAGTTTTTTTTTAAACAGAGGCGATTCATTTTTTCTCCTCTTTTCGTTTACACTGTTTTCCTTCTTGTTTTACCCGTTTTTATAACTTTCTGTTATTCTCACACATAGACACTCACCCAGACCCAAGGTAGAAATTAAAAATCCCCTACCCTCTCGGGAATCGAACCCAGGTCGCCGGAGTGGAAGATAGGGACTCTACCAACTACGCCACGGAGACGGACTAAATTGAATTAGTCAATTTCAGAAATGCATGACAAACACAATATTTTGTTTTTGTCTCCTTTTCGTTTACACTGTTCTTGCTTTTTGTTTTACCTATTGTTTTTACCTTTATTTCATTCTCACATATAGACACAAGGACAGGACACACACCCCGACCCAAGGCAGAGATTTAAAATCCCTTACACCCCCGGGAATCGAACCCGGGTCGCCGGAGTGGAAGGTAAGGACTCTACCAACTATGCCACGGCGACGGACAAGTTAAATAGTCCTAACAAATGCCACTCTTGATTTCCAAATTATCTAGATAAATTCACTCCTCGCTTCGTGAGTCGTGGATTTATCGATAATTTGGAAATCACTCGTGGCATTACTTCTGATAAGCGTCCCAATATCAAATCAATGTAAAGTAGGATGAAGTTACATTAGAAAGCTAACACGTGTATGGGTTCCCGAATCAGATGTATATTGTTCTCTTCTAATAAAATGTGAATGGGTATTGAAAATAAAATTTCGTAAAAGTATTGTCAGTTTTTATAATGAAGATCTCTCGGTCTTGGTAAACTAATTGTTACCATACTCGCCTTTGTTCCGAGGTTCCGGGGTTTAATTCAAGAGGCGATTAGTTTTATAGATGTGAAAATTTAAAATATGAAAAATTATTGGAAGAGAACCAAAGCTGTGAGACACGTATCCTAGATTTACGGTACGTAAAATAACCTCAGGTCTGAAATAAGAAGCACTTGAGCAATTTTTTTCCGTCCTCTTATTCCAATTAAATTGCGACGCCGATGATAGAGCTTTTAAAGAGCGTCTTAAATATAATACCAACTAAAATAAATCTGGCATGTTCACATGAACGTGCAAAGCACGAAAAAACAATTATTAACAATTAAAACTAGTAGGGTAATTTATCGAACAATGGTGTTTCGTGTTTACGTGTTTTTGTAATTACACATTGCGATATTTTTAAACTTGTAGTGTCAAAATGTATTTTCATTTTAGTTTCGTGACTCTAATTATAAACACGAATTGTAACATAACGACATTCCAATAAAAATCTTTAAATTAAGTTGTATTTCCACCAAATGTATATATATATGGTATGATAAGAAAAATAAATTCCTGGACGGGATTCGAATCCGGATCTCTGAGTCTGTACCTCAGCGTGATATCCATTACACTACCAGGCGAATCCAATTCAAACACTTATTTTTCTTATATATGTATTATATTCTCCATTATTACTAGATGTCGCGAGAACTCGGTCTTCACTGCCATCTAGTAGCTGACTATAACAAGTAAGCAAATTAAAGAGAATATTTTTACCTTATAGCAGTGACGCTTTATAGATGATATAATTAAATGTTTAACATTGAGCAATGCAAACATAATATGGTATGATAAGAAAAATAAATGCCTGGACGGGATTCGAACCCGGATCTCTGAGTCTGTACCTCAGCGTGATATCCATTACACTACCAGGCGAATCCAATTCAAACACTTATTTTTCTTATATATGTATTATATTCTCCATTATTACTAGATGTCGCGAGAACTCGGTCTTCACTGCCATCTAGTAGCTGACTATAACAAGTAAGCAAATTAAAGAGGATATATATATTTTTTAATAAGTGTTTGAATTGAATTCGCCTGGTAGTGTAATGGATATCACGCTGAAGTACAGACTCAGAGATCCGGGTTCGAATCCCGTCCAGGCATTTATTTTTCTTATCATACCATATTAAGCTTGCATTGCTCAATGTTAAACATTTAATTATATCATATATATATATATATATATATATATATATATATAAAGAAAAATGAATGCTTGAGTCTCTAAACTCCGTATGCTTAGCGTTCTAACCAGTGAGCCACTCAAGTTTTTCAACACAAAAACACAAACATACATTTTTCTTATATATGTAAGTAAAGTAATTCTGCTACAGGCCTCAGGAGGCCCTTGAGGTAGTAGGAGGTTAAGACTCCCACTTTTTCTGGACGATCGGCACTTGATGTCAGCCGGGTTGTCAGTCCTGCGTGACGGCCGCCTTTACCCCCAGAACAAGGGTTTGGTACTTATTTCAATTAGAGGCTGAGTCGATCCCAGGGCCATAGTGCCGCCAGAAGGTTTGGGTCAGTTTAAAAATCCTGACCCCACCGGGACTTGAACCCTCGACCTTCCGGCTTGTAGCGCAGTGCCTTAACCACTACGCTATGGCGTTTTCCTTCTGGCTTTCCTACAAGCTTGCATGCCCCTCTTTCATTCCCCATACGTGCCATATGTCCTGTCCATAGTCCGAAGCTCCATTGCATACCAACATTCAAACTCCTTTCTGTATCGTGTTAAATCTTGGAATGCTTGATGGAATCATAACTTGCAATTGATCTATTGAATCCATGGTTCTTCTTGTATATCGTGTTCAGAACTTCCCTGGCAGGACTTCCAGATATTGTTATCCAAATTACCTCCTTTGGATTTTGGTGTGTAACGTTGTCTGATTTAATTTAAATGAAATTTAAGAAAAATAATGTTTAGAGTGAAATGACTCTTGATAGTAACATTTGAACCCAATATTTTACTTTGACCATTTGTGCAAATTAATTGTAAATGCTCAGTCAGGTTGTCAGGCCACGAAATTTGAACTCGAATCTTAAACGTCTTATGTGGACCAGTTTGTTCAACTTTAATAATACTGGCCGACAAATATGAACTTTTTTCTTTCACAGGAATAAAAATATGAGATTTTAGAAGTATTTTTCATCCTGAATTTAAATATAATTTCAGTTTTTTCCTCTCAGGCAAGAATTTGCTGTGATATTCATTTACTTTTTTTTTATAATTTTTATAATTTTAATAAAATCCATCTAACTCCAACTTATTCTGACTTGCCTAGAATGTGGTAGATAATGATTTTCGGGAATATTTTATGTAAGATCATTTTTATTTCCATCTGAATCATTGTCAGTTTGAGCTACGTCAGATTCAGAGTTATGAGTTAAAATCGCTACATATAAGGCAAAGGTTCCTATGACAGGTCAAAGAAAATGTTAAAATCAATTTTAAAAAGGTAGCTGTCAAAAAAAAAAACTGTACCTGATGGCAGTTCCATCTCTTATCTATGGCTGTGAAACCTGGACATTAACAAAGGCAGATTAGTAAACAAATAGAGGCTGCTGAAATGAAGATGTTGACAGCAATAGCAGGATACCAAAGGACCGATAAAAAGAAAAACGAAGTAATAAAAAAAAAGTAATAAATTTAATCTCTATGAAAGAATAAAATACTATCAAAATGCTTACCTTCAGCACGTATTACGAATTAATGAACATCGCATACCAAGAAGAATGTACAATTATAAACCAAAAGGGAGAAGATTGTTTGGAAGACCATTGAAGAAATGGAAGGACCAATTTGAACTATAATGAGATCGGAACAGGCCATTGGGCTTAATCCTTGTTGTTGATGATGATGATGACTGATGGAAAAATTCTGACTTACTTACTTACTTAATACAGGCTTTCCACTACAGCAGTTTGCCCTTGATTCCTGCTTTCCAGAGATTCCTATCTTCCCATTGACTTTCTTCCATACCCCTCTTCATCATGGCATCATATATTCCCTCATACCGTGCTCTTCTACTTCTCCCCCTCTTCCTTCTGCCTGGTACCATCCAATCCAACACCTGTTTAGGCTACTGGTCTTCCGACATCCGTTGTACATGTCCACACCACTGTAGAGCTCTGTTTGTTACCCTATCGATAACAGTTTCTTGTGCATCCATATCTTGTCTGATATATGTATTTCGAATATGTTGTAGCCTGGATATTCTCATACTTCTCCATAAATCCATCCATTTCTGTCGCCAAGATTCTTTTCTGCATCCTTTCATTTATTGTCCAGCTTTCTGATCCATATGTAAGTATACGTTCTATTATTGTCTGTATAATCTGTTTTTTTTTTCTGGTCAAATTTCTATTCCATAAAAGACCATTCAGGTATCTAATCGCCTTCCTTGCACAATTTACTCTGTTAATAACATATTTTTCACAAGTACCAAATTTATCTATTATAAATCCAAGATATTTAAATTCTTCAGCACATTTAATTTTCATATTATTTATTTGTAGGTCTTCTGAATTTCCTCCGATTACCATATATTCTGTTTTAATATAATTTATCTTCAGTCCACCTACCTCAAATGCATCGACCAACTTTCTGATCATATATTCTATATCTTCTTTATCTTGTCCTATCATAATCTGGTCATCAGCGAATAATAAATTGTGCAGTAAATGACCATTAATGTTGATTCCCATCCCCCTACATAACTTATTCCATTTCATTAATACATCTTCTAAATATATCTTGAACAGTGTTGGTGACATCCCGCATCCTTGTCTTAATCCTTTTGTTATATCAAATTCTGAGGATACACTATTTCCGACCTTAATACTTGCTTTACAATCATATATTCTTTTTATAAAATGTACAAGAGATTTAGGTATTCCAAACTTCTCCATTGCCACCCAGAGCTTGTTTCCAGGTCTATAAATGCCATATGCACTTATTTTCCTTTAGCCAACATATTTTCTATAATCTGCCTAATCACAAATATATTATTCTGACTACATATCTGAATTCAGTATGATAAAATGCACTAGATTCACTAATCAGATTTCTTGTCAAGTAAACATTGTCGACCAGTGTTATCTGGCTCTTTCTCTCTGTATGTGTGTGTAAATGTGTGCACGCGCGCTCGTGTGTTAATTTACACATCAAATCCTAATGATAGGTCTATTTAATTAGAAGACATGCAAATTTATATTTTTGTACTGTCCAAACAGATAGTTCAGTTTCAGTTAAATAATTTTGGTTGATTTTATAATAATAATAATAATAATAATAATAATAATAATAATAATAATAATAATAATAATAATAATAATAATAATAATAATAATAATATAATAATATCCACCGCTGTGGTCTCCAGGTAGCGTGCTGCCTTGTCTCGCAGCGGGCTCGGGTTCGATTCCCGGTTGGTACAGTCTCCTAGGTGAGTTTTTTTCGGGGTTTTTCCTCACCTGTAAGACAAATGTCAGGAAGCTTAGAGCCCAACGGTCCCCAAAAAATCATTCAGGCATCATCATCATTATCCTTATCATTATCATCATCCTTCACCGGTGTGGAAAGCAACGGAAAGCTACCACACCTATAATTCCCTAGTAAAAAGCTGCAAAGCATAGCATGAAAATGTTATATGATTGTAGTGAAAGGCCTGCGCTGGGGCAGAATTACTATGGATGGAATAATAATAACAACAACAATAATAATAATAATAATAATAATAATAATAATAATAATAATAATAATAATAATAATAATAATAATAATAATAATAATAATAATAATAATAATAATAATAATAACAATAATAATTCTCTTGTAAGCGCATGTTTCCCTTGACATAGATTTAGGCGCTCTCCCCCTACAGGGTAGAATTTGAACCATATTAATTTAGTTACACTTGTTTTCGTATAGATGTCATTTGAGTGGTCTGTGGTCAGCGTTCCGCCTCATACTGACATCTAGGAAACCAAGGTAGTATCAGGACAGGAACATTCGGTAATTTTTGCTTAGAGGCCTTCTGATTCAGGCTTAAGGATCTTTTACGAGCCTGAAAATCTTCAGACTGGGGACCCACGGCTTAAATTCCTTCCCGGAGGACTTGTTCCTTCGATTTTTCCATCCTAAAAAAATCTATCGACCCCGGCCGGGTTTTAACGCGCGACCCTCGGGACCAGAGGCAATGAGCATAACCGCTAGTCCACCGCGGCCGATAGTAATGATAATAATAATAATAATAATAATAATAATAATAATAATAATAATAATGTGATCATCATTGTCATGACCAACAATATCATGTACTATTTTGCATGTATCATAATCACGGATTATATGAATGGTAAGGAAACCAGATGTAAGTATTAAGTATTAGTTTGTGGACTGTAACGCATAAAAATCAGATACAACATTTTGAGTTGTATCACTGTGTTATATAGTGGTATATTGTATTTATATACTTTCTTTTCAATTCTCTTATATGCTGACTACTCTAAAAAAAATATAATCATCAACAACATTGTGACCATTGTGTATTAGAGGCCTGTTTTCTGGTCTTCGAAAATCAAGCATCACGATACTAAAATCTAGAATTTACCAAAAGTAATTTTCTATAGATTCATTTTACAGTGTTAAAAGTCGTAATTTAAACATGGAGTTTAAGAGACTAAATGAACATGGGAACAGCATTTTAAAGAATGTAAATTGCATAAATTTATTTAAATTATAAACAAATATCAAGCGTGGTGATTTTCTCTTCAAAACCACGTCCTATTCTGTAGGCCGTGGGATATATTTGTTGAACTTGGGCCCAACTAGTCTATTTTTAGCTTTAGCTTTCTTTTTTATAATTGTTTATATAAGTCAAATCAGTTAACGTTCGTTCTTATAATTAAAATAATTTTTATTTGTAGTCTGGAGAGAGAATCGGGAAATTTTTAATAATTTGTCTTCGAATTTCCCCGCTTATTTCATGATTTTCAATATTCAGCAACTACAGCTATGACATCTAGTACCCGCATAACGTACTTGAACAAAGAGCTCATGCTGCCATCTTTGGAAGTACAAGGCGAAGTAGTTGAAGTAGTTCATGTTATTCCTGCAAGATGTCAGGGACAACTAGAGACTTACTCTTACGAAGCAACCGAGCAAGATGGCTCAGACGGCAAAGTTAGATTCATGTCGTGCATGTATTTTATACATAAAGATAGCACACTCAGTACATGCAAATACCTATCTACGATTTCAGATCTCGACGAAGGCGCACTATTTGACTGAAATATTTTTTGTGGTCTAATCGGTTTTCAGGCAAAGTTCTCGGATCATTACAAAGTTGTCATGTTTTTTACGTGTTTGATAGGCTTAATTAGAAAGTAAGTTTGCCATATATGTACCAAACTTGGCTAAACACTTAGGCGAAATGATCATCTTGAAGAAGATTTCCGGGCTGTAGGCCGTGGTCTCGAGGCCTACAGCCCGGAAATCTTCTTCAAGATCATCATAGCAACTCCGGCCGTGAAAGCCTAAGTCAATAAATTAGGCGTAAGTAGGCTACTTATAAAATCTAAAAATCGACGCAATTTGTCCTAAGATGTTCAAATGTCTAAATTTTAAAACAAATAAATATTGATACTCGAGTTAAAATGTAAAGTTATATATGATAATGATAATACCCCCTACTTTGATATCGAGGCATACACTGGTTCTTCTTTTTTTGTTTGTAATTTATTATTATTATTATTATTATTATTATTATCATCATCATCATCATCATCGTTATAGTCCACCGCTGTGGTCTCAAGGTAGCGTGCTGCCTTGTCACCCAGTGGGCCCGGGTTCGATCCCCGGTCAGGGCAGTTTTTCTGGGTGAGGTTTTTATCGGGGTTTTTCCTCACCTGTAAGACAAATGTCAGGAAACCTTTAAGGCCCAAACGGTCCCCCGAAATCATACGACCATCATCATCATCCTTATCATTATCATCATCATCATTCTTCACCGGTGTGGAAAGCAACGGGAAGCTACCACACCTATAATTCCCTAGTAAAGCTGCGAGCATAGCATGAAAATGCTATGACTGCAGTGAAGGACCTACCTTCGGGTAGAATTACAATGAATGGATTATCATTATTATCTTTATTTATTTATATACAGATTTTTAATGTTTACACTACTTTCTATGTCTAAAATTTTATTTTCTTTCTCCACTCGTCTATATCCATCCACTCCATGCCCTGCAGTCCTCTTGTTCTCATTCCAGTTCTTATTTCTTGCATCCACCAGATTCGAGATCTTACTTTCTTTCTTCTTTATTATTATGTATTATTATTATTATTAATGTATATAGACATATTTTTATTGTTTTGTTTAATGCCCACTAAACACAAATTTCACTCCATGAGGAGAAGATAAATGATATTCATATAACTTGTAAAACCTACAATAAATAAACAAATATAAAAATTGCTTACGAAAGATCAAGTAGCAAAATTAAACAGCAATTACTGACAGTACAGGGTGTAACAGAACCTCACCAACAAAATGATAGGGATGATAGGCCATGCAGAGAGGATCATTTTTTGTGAAGGAACATATAGTCGCGACACGTCATTTATGACGTATGTGCAGATGAAGGTGTTGACCCGTAATGGTCGGAATTCAATACAAACAATTGTACACATATAATTTTATTGAAAAATACATGTTTTTACAATGACTGTTCAAACAATAAGTGTTTTGACGGCGTCGAAAACAATCCTGCCATGATCGGCCTTGTTGGTCGATCGTTGCTGCGACGATATCAAGCATTCAATGAGCATAGGGTCGACTGTTTGAACACTTATTGTAAAAACATGTCTTTTTCAATAAAATGATACGTGTACAATTGTTTGTATTCAATTCCGACCCTTACGGGTGAACACCTTCATCTGCGCATAACTCATAAACGACGTATTTGCGACAATATGTTTCTTCACAAAAAATGATCCTCTCTGCATGACTATCATTTGTCGGTGAGGTCTTGTTACACCCTGTATACTTGACAAAGATACTCTATCAACTTTTATAAGATTCATGATGTGTTCCGTTGAGGTATTATTCAAAATTAAAATATAAAATTATGGAATATTCACCTGAAAGGTCCGTCTCCTCAACATAATTAATTATTTAACTGTAGCGCTTTCGGGACTTGACCCATCATCGGCAGGATTCAAAACTCTTAATTTTAACCTGACTGGCTGCATAATCAATTTTTATAAGATTCGTGATGTGTTCCGTTGAAGTATTATTGAAAATTAAAATATAAAATTATGGAATATTCACCTGAAAGGTCCGTCTCCTCAACATAATTAATTATTTAACTGTAACGCTTTCGGGACTTGTCCCATCATCGGCAGGATTCAAAACTCTTAATTTTAACCTGACTGGCTGCATAATCAACTTTTATAAGATTCATGATGTGTTCCGTTGAGGTATTATTCAAAATTAAAATATAAAATTATGGAATATTCACCTGAAAGGTCCGTCTCCTCAACTTAATTAATCATTTAACTGTAGCGCTTTCGGGACTTGTCCCATCCTGCCGATGATGGGACTAGTCCCGAAAGCGCTACAGTTAAATGATTAATTAAGTTGAGGAGACGGACCTTTCAGGTGAATATTCCATAATTTTATATTTTAATTTTAAAGATACTCTACACTTTACTACAAATATGTTTAAAAAACACAATACTTAAGCTATATTGGGAAAGACCGATTATCACTGACAAAATGGTACAAGATAATAGACAAACACTCATTTTTAAATAAATTAAAACAAATCTCTAAATCACATAATTTACACAAACACATATAAAAACAGAAAATGCACAGATGTTACAATGGAACTGATTATTTACTGGAGATTAGAGGAAACTATAAATGTGCCCATAGTAAACATCTGCACAAATGTTATACCTAAGGCACTACACTACACCACAGTTTACAGATACGTGACCTATATAATGAGTGAGGCTGATAAAAAGTATTGGTTATAGGCTAGACTGCATCATACTTAGACCGCTATGTTTACAAACTGCACGTTGACACGCGCTACACGGGTCAGACTTCTAGTACAGTCCCCTTTGTGCAATAATGATCTCATCTTAGCACAATTTTTGTTTTGACATTCTGATACGATCACACGTCACGTAAACAGGTCTGTCGAACATACACACTCTCCGCTCCGAGCAGGCAGTGGAGACGCTCGACAAAGACACGCATTTTGTAACAATGTGTATAGAAATTAGTTACTATCCCGATACCGCAACTTTTTTTTTCAGCCCTAATGACAAAGTAAAGTAAAGTGATCCCACAACAGACCCGGAGGCCCTTGGAGGTTAGGCTCCCACTTTTTCTAGACAATCGACACTTTATGTCAGCCGGGTTGTCAGCCCTGCGTGACGGCCGCCTTTACCCCCAGAAACAAGCGTCTGGTACTCATTTACGTTAGAGGCTGAGTCGACCCCAGGGCCATAGTGCCGCCAGAGGGTTTGGGTCAGTTTAAAAATCCTGACCCCAACGGGACTTGAACCCTCGACCCTCCGGCTTGTAGCTCAGTGCCTTAACCACTACGCTACTTCAGCCCTAATGACACATACATTAATAATCATATGTATTAGTATAGTTGCTAAAGTTGGTGTGACAAGAGTCCCTGTAATGCATAATAAGAGCATCATTTCCAGATTTGAGATTATGTTTAATTTCCTTGTGCATCTCATTTCTGTTTGTATTTATTGTTCCTAGATATTTGAATTCAGCCACTTCCTCAAAATAACCCTCATTTGTCATTAACACTGCATTTCCATTGTATAATGTATGTCTATCAGTGACCATATAGACATATGTAGTTTTGTTGATAATCACTAGAACAGTAGGCCTATATGAAATTTACGATGGTGTACTGCCTGGTAGATTTCTTCGGCATATAAAGTACATGCTTGCAAGTTGTCTCATTTGCTTGCCCATAGCAAGAAATAATATCTTACATTTCCTGCGTTGAATAATAGTCCGCCAATGTATGTTCTTAGACGCGATTGTCCGGTGGTTATGTTATCCAAGAGTCTATCTATGTAACGGAACTTTTCAACGCGATTTTCACCCACTTCGTATACTTGTAAAGGACCTGTGACAATACAATAATTTCATATTTATTTTCTAAAATCCTGGCCAGAATCATGAGAAAATCAATTAAATAATAGTTTTAAAAAACTAAAACAACACGCTTTATTAGAAAACCGAACTATAAAAATGAAAAATAATTTTAATTTCCAACACGCTTGGGATAAATAATTTTACCATCAAAAGCGGTGGGGTGCTCTTTATCAATTAATATATTTGAAAATAAACAGATATTGGTAAAAGTAAAGTCTGTAAGAAGAAAATGTAAAAATCATAAAAAGCACCCCCCGCTTTTGATGGTAAAATTATTTATCCCAAGCGTGTTGGAAATTAAAATTATTTTTCATTTTTATAGTTCGGTTTTCTAATAAAGCGTGTTGTTTTAGTTTTTAAAACTATTATTTATTTATTATTTTTTAGTTGTAATATTTTACAGAATAAGATGTGTAAATAAATAAAATATCCTCAACTCGCATTAAAACAAAAATAATGACATTTTGGGGAAACGATCATATAAGATCAAAAATCGTAATAGACAACAAACCTCTGGAACAAGTAACAAATTTTAATTATTTGGGTTGTAATTTTACTATAAACACAAAAACTGAAAGAGACATACATATGAAACTGTCGAAATTTCAAATGATATGCGGAACTATACATAAAACATTAAAGAATAAAACAAGAAGAGATACTAGATTGAAGTTTTATAAAAACATTGGCAGTTCCTGCATTACTTTATGGGAGCGAAACTTGGGTAATGACCAAAAAATTGCAAAGTAAAATACAAAGCGCAGAAATGAACATCCTTAGAAGAACAAAAGGTTGCACAAGATTGGATCGGATAAGGAATGAAGATATAAGAACAGAGTTAAATATATATATCCATAGGATAATAAAATCAGAGAATATAGAGAGAAATGCTTTACACATGTGGAAAGAATGAATATATCAAGATTACCAAGAGCAGCATTCAACTACAAGCCAAGAGGTTCAAGGAATGTAGGAAGACCAGTGAAGAGGTGGACAGAACAACTGTGAGACGGAACAGGCAATTTGCCTAGCCCGTGAAGTGAAGAAGAAGAAGATCCTCAACTCGTGTCCAACTCAGGGTCAGATCGAGGGATAAAATGAGATGAAGCCCTCTATAGACGTCTGTGAATGACAAGGGTGCCGGTCGACCAAGCCTGATGCACCATCACAGGGGCAGATGAACAAAATGAAGCGAAATTGATGACAAGAGCATGAAGACATGGTGGAATGAAATTGTGGAAGTGGAAAACGGGATAAAACCCCGAGAAAAACCTGCCCAAGCTCCGTTTCGTCTAGCACGAAACTCACATGGAGTGACCGAGACTTGATCTCGGGACCCCAGCGATGATAGGCGAGCGTCTAACCGCTGCAGATTTAATACATATAGAAAATATACAATACAATTATAGTTATACTGAACCGCACCCAAGCACGAGCACCAGCACTAGCTCATTCAGGTGTCAATAATGTACAATTTTTTTTCCGAATAAAATTTATTCTTTGTCCGGGTTTCGTATTCGCACTTGAGACTTCTGAGTGATATATTTGTTTACTTGGGTGGGTTACCAGCTCAACCGCAAAACCCCCAACCTGGAGTACCTAGTTTAATTTCATATCTGGTATCTTGGTTCAGATAAACATAGCTATGATTGGGATATACATAATAAATTAAACCCATATCAAATGATGTGTGACACCATAAGAAGAATCCTCCGAAAGACTCAAAGAGAAACTCAGCTCAGGTTTTATAAAATTATGGCTGTTCCTGTTCTTTTATATGGATCTGAATCTTGGGTACTTACAAAAAAGATATCTCACACATTCAAGCCACTGAAATGAAATATTTAAGATCCGTAAAAAGATTTACACGCATGGATATATTACAAAATGAATCAATAAGAAATGAACTAGAAATATTTTCAATACTCAATAAACTAGAAGAGCACACATACCAATGGAAAGAACATTTAAACAGAATGGGCAATATAAAATTTCCCAAAACGATCAATACCTACAAACCGCATGGAATAAAGATCTTTGGGACGGCCAAGGAAACGATGGACTTGAGACCGGAACAGGTCGCATTTACGTAATCCTGGAAAGGAAGAAGAAGAAGAAGAAGATTTATTCTTATTCTGTCATTCTTGTTTTAAGATAAAATTAAACAACCTTTACCGAAGTAATTAAAATTTTATTACCTAAAAGTTGAAGAAATACTTACTGGAATAACAGTTTTTTTTCAGAGTGATTTACATCTTCTCCAGACAGAGGCAATCAAGTATATATATGGGTATAATAATAAAATATGTTACAACATAATTTTTAAAACGGAAGTAAAAATACCGTTTTCCTGAGTTCACAGACCTTGATCGGGTCATGTTTGTCAGAGTACAATTGTCATGTGGGTAGTTGGTATGAAAACACATTGCTTTATGTTGTCTTGGAAAACATCCAGATTGCAAAAACTCTTTTGTTTCACCGTGTATACACATGATGCATATTTTTAATTCTCTTTAACTATATGACGATAAAGAATAATATATATATGACATTTATTTCAGGTTTGTCTCTGTTATTTACACAGGTATACTCAACCAAAATATACAAACTTTTTCTTCCACACTTCCCGGCCTTGTTTGTCTGCTTCTGTCATATTTCTCTTCTTCATGTTGTCTTAAATTCCCTTTATCAACGTTGGTTTTGGACTACCACGTTTCCCTTTTCCAGGAGGTATCCGTTTCAATACTTCTTTGTTTCTGTGTCCCTTCTTCTCATTATATGTCCATACCATCTTAGTTGGATTTCTTCAATCTCTTGTACAATGTCCTTTTATATATTCACTATTTCTCTAACTAACTAACTCACTGGCACTATCGAACCCGGAGGTTCATGGCCGCGCGGACATAATCTCTGCATACATCCTATCCTGAGCTAATGTTTTCCAATCATCCCACTTCTCTTATTGTATTATTTTTTATTTTATCTAATTTTGATAGTCTTGCCGATCTTTTTAAAAAGTCAATTTCTGTGACTAATAATTATTATAATTTATTTCTGTGTTTTTGTTTCAACCTCCATGTTTCTGCACCATGTAATAAAATAAATAGCCTACTGAAATAGAATAAAACAAAATAAAGTATTATATATAATATATATATATTATATATATAAGTATTATATATATATATATATATATATATATTAGGGTGGCCCGAATAAAAAACTCATTTTTTTTTCGAAGTTGTAATAGCACGTAAAAGTTGCAAATTATATCGACAAATGAAAAGAAAAATAATTATCAAAATCGATTAACATCTTCGGGTCGCGCAAAGGCTCTGAAGTTTGGCAAAATATGAAAAAAAATTCATTTTTGCAATTATTTTCTTTTTTTTTAATATCAAGTAGCTATTGCTGATCTTTTCTAAGCACGTTCATGTCTATCTGTGGGATCTGACAATCAATACTGTGGAAGTTATTTATCAAATACCAAAATGCGTAAAAATATAACTTGTTCATTTTTCTGGCAAATTTTGGAGCTTAGGCGCGATCGGAAGATATCAACTGATCTTAACCAAATTAAAACACAATGCTTTTAGGCTCTATTTGAAGATGTTACAAACTATTGCATTACGAAAACATCTAATTAAAAATTAAAAAAACAATCTCAAAAATGAAGTTTTTTTTTATATGTTGTCAAACTTTAGAGCCTTTGCGCGACCGGAAGATGTCAACCGATTTTGATACATTTTTTCTTTTCTTTGTCTACATAATTCGCAGATTTTCCGCGTTATTACAACTTAAATAAAAAAAATAGTTTTTGCGCCCACCCTAATATATATATATATATATATATATATATATATATATATAAGCGTTACTGCTATAAAGTAAATATTCTCTTTAAAAATTTGCTTAACTGTTATGTTAGCCGCGAGATGGCAGTTGGAATAAATTTCCGCTACCTCTTGTGTGAATTGAGAATACTACATGTATAAGAAATTGTATGCTTGTATTGGAATTCTTGGGTAGCTCAGTTGGTTAGAGCGCTAATAGACTTTAGAGACTCGAGTTCAAATCCCTACAAAAGCATTCTTTTTTCTTTTCATATCATATATATATATTTGATTAAATTCTGCTTGATTTAAGAAACTCTCCTAAGGCAATGAAATAATAGTTACGTTGAGAAAGGCACGGGCAATATACAATTTATATAAATTGCTCCTATAACTTGTAGATTGCATGATGCAATAACTTAATGATTTTACAGTATCGCGTGCTGAGATAGAGTTACATAATGATATAAATGTTCCCAGGCAGGATGTCCACACATCGAGAGATCGTTCATTTTAGTTATTCTATTCTGAAGGTTCGAGCACACGTATTCCATTTCAGAATTAATGTTTCTTTATTGTTTTATTTGTTGTTACTTAGAGCTGGTTTAAATAAAATGACCATATAGCAACTTAACGGTACATCATTGCAGTACTCGGTTTGAATAATTGGTTATTTCCTAGGGTCCTACGCCGTAGCCCAGTGGTTAAGGTAAGATACCTTGGCGCAGAGCTACAGGACTTCTGCTGGTTCGAGTCTGCATGGGGGAAGAAATTATCTCATTGGAATTTTCGGCCAGTATGGAACAGGTGCCCACGCAGCATAGTGAGGAATTTTGATAGCTACAAAAAGTAGAGGTCCCTAAAGGGTAGAGAATGACTGGGGCGGATCTGAGGATGAGCCCTCACACTCTACAAAAGGCGCCAAATAGTCAGCGCAAAATATAGCCTCTCTCTACCAAATCCTTCCACCTACTTTCACGTGTTGGGACTGTTTTACTGAAGATGGAGAGTGAATGGCGAGTTTCTGGCGCCATAAAACCAGATGCTCGGGACAGACACAGCTCTGTAGCCTTGTAAGGCAGTCTGTCTAGGAGAAAGACAACTCTGAAATTAAACTCTGGTTCTCCAGGTTGGGGGTTTTGCGGTTGGACTGGTAACCCCACCAAGTAAAAAAAAAAAAAACCTGTCACTCATAAGTCTTGAGTGCGAATACGAAACCCAGACAGATTCAATGGATACAACTTACGCAATGAAAAAGCTAGACGATTTGGAATAACGGATATGATCAATATTGCAACCTGGAATATGAGAGGACTACATACAATCCATTCATAGTAATTCTGCCCGAAGGCAGGTCCTTCACTGCAATCATAGCATTTTCATGCTATGCTTGCAGCTTTACTAGGGAATTGTAGGTGTGGTAGCTTCCCGTTGCTTCCACACCGGTGAAGGATGATGATGATGATGATGATAATGATAAGGATGATGGTGATGGCCATATGATTTCGAGGACCGTTTGGGCCTTAAAGTTTTCCTGACATTTGTCTTACAGGTGAGGAAAAACCCCGATAAAAACCTCACCCAGAAAAACTTCCCCGACCGGGGATCGAACCCGGGCCCGCTGCGCGATAAGACAGCACACTACATCGAGACCACGGCGGTGGACTCTCCATACAAAAGAGCAGAAAATATAGTTAGAACTAAAACAAAAAAGAATGAATATAGCAGTCTTGACAGAAACAAAAAATAGTTTAAAAAAAACTAAAACAACACGCTTTATTAGAAAACCGAACTAAAAAATGAAAAATAATTTTAATTTCCAACACGCTTGGGATAAAATTAAAGTGGTCAACAAAACAAACTCATCTCCAACACATGTAGAATAAAACTAGAGTTATCTACAAAAAGAAAATAATTTTACCATCAAAGCGTGGGGTGCTCTATATCAATTAATATATTTGATAATAAATAGACATTGGTAAAAGTAAAGTCTCTAAGTAGAAAATGTAAAAATCATAAAAAGCACCCCACGATTCTGGCCAGGCTTTTAGAAAATATATATGAAATTATTGTATTGTCACGGGTCCTTTGCACGTATAGAAAGTTTCAAGTCGATCCAATGTTTCTAAGTGGGTAAAAATCGTGTTCAAAGATTCCGTTACAAGATACAAGAAACTTTTTACACGCTTTATATTAGCTTCATCTGTATCTATCTATCTATCTGTCTTAACTTGGTTTTGAATGGAGAATTGAATATTTACTTATCTAATTCACAAACAAAATAATACACTACAATTACCACCTGTATAAATAACACTATTTTTAAGACCAATAACATACTTACACTACACAGTAAATTTCATTAAAACCCAACGTTAATGAAACACATATAACTAACACTACAATGTTATATAACTATACATATACATACATATCTAACAGTTTTGTTTTTGTTTTATCCCTCCTGAGCATCAATTTCTTAAAAATCCAAACAACTTAAAAAATCGTTTCTTGCTCTCAAAGATGAAAATTCTCATAAGTAATGCAACGAGTGATTTCCAAATTATCGATAAATTCACGACTCGCGAGGTGAGGAGTGAATTTATCTAGTGAATTTGGAAATCAAGAGTGGCATTTGTTAGGACTATTTATCGAATAATATTAAGCTGTTTACTCACAAATCATTATTTAAATGTAGTTATTTTAAAATATTTATATGTTTAATGTAAACGGCGATGTTTGAAAACAAATGAGAAACGATTAGTACGCTTCATTTGCTTCTTTTGTTCATCACTGCAACCAGATAATTTTATGTATTGCCAAAGATACGTAATGTTGTAATAATGCACCCTAGTGGAGAAATTTATAACCAACATTATAGGTATTAATTAATTTCTGATGTCCTATGATGTAAATATGTCAATTATATTTTTCTGCAACGTCATTTCCTGGAAAATAATTCGTTTTAGAAAGTGCAAACAGTGGTTTATTTTTTTATGGTATAATCAATTGTTACAAATGTTTTTATATTATCTCTCGTATGCGCTACGTGCTGACATTCATGCACAATTTATACAAGTTGGTAGCCGTATTTCTTGGAGAGTCAGTCACTGCAAAATAATGCTATGGCCTATTCAGAATGTTAAAAAGGAGGCGCTTTCTTTATTATGATAAACTTTACTTGGTAAATTTTAGGCGAAACACGACTTTGATTGGCTGTAAATAAAAAAAATCATTGAAATGTGATTGGTCATTGACTCCCATTTGGGGCATGACTTAAATAGTCACAACTAATCTAATTATAAATAAATAATAGTTTTAAAAAAACAAAAACAACACGCTTTATTAGAAAACCGAACTAAAAAAATGAAAAATAATTTTATTTTCCAACACGCTTGGGATAAAATTAAAGTGGTCAACAAACAAATCATCTCCAACATATATAGAGTTATCAACAAAAAGAAAATAATTTACCATCAAAAGCGTGGGGTGCTCTATATCAATTAATATATTTAATAATAAACAGATATTGGTAAAAGCAAAGTCTCTGAGAAGAAAATATAAAAATCATAAAAATCACCCCACGCTTTTGATGATAAAATTATTTTCGTTTTGTTGATAACTGTAGTTTTATTTTATATGTGTTGGAGATGTTTTTTTTTGTTGACCACTTTAATTTTATCCCAAGCGTGTTGGAAATTAAAATTATTTTTCATTTTTTTAGTTCGGTTTTCTAATAAAGCGTGTTGTTTTAGTGTTTTAAAACTATTATTTATTTTTTATTTTTTAGTTTTAATATTTTACAGAATAAGATAAAAATGTAAATATCTTTAAATTCGATGCTATTGTAGTATGAGCTAAAAGTGATACTCTTCTAAAAAATCCTCCCAGCCGGACTTGAACCAGCGACCTATGGATTACTGAAATTATATACTACTAGAGTTCTCCACTCTACCAACTGAGCTCTTACAACAATGACTAAAAAGTCATAAGTCCGCAACCTATTATACCAGTTTCATTTTTGTTCTGATAATTCTGGCCAGGATTTTAGAAACAAAATATGAAATTATCATATTACCACGGGTCCTCTACAAGTATACAAAGTTTCAAGTCGATCCAATGTTTCTAAGTGGGTGATAAAATCGTGTTAAAAGATTCCGTTACATAGATACAAATACACTTTTTTTTATTTTCTGCCGATTCTGGCCAGGAGTTTAGAAACAAATATGAAAATATAGTATTGTCACGGGTCCTTTACAAGTATACAAAGTTCAAATCGATCCAAGGTTTCTAAGTGGGTGAAAATCGTGTTCAAAGATTCCGTTACAAAGATACAAATACACTTTTTTTTCTCATGATTCTGGCCAGGATTTTAGAAACAAAATATGAAATTATTGTATTTCCACGGGTCCTTTACAAGTATACAAAGTTTCAAGTCGATCCAATGATTTTAAGTGGGTGAAAATCGCGTTGAAATATTCCGTTACATATATAGATAGATAGACAGATACAGGTCAAGCTAATATAAAGCGTGTAAAATCACTCACAACTAATAAGAAATTCACCCGAAGAGGGCAATATATAAGTCCCTAAAACGGGGAGATCACGGCATGTCCTGTATTTCATTACAAACATTATTCACATACTGCAACAATAATTTGTTTTATTTGAATTTATGTTGGTGGTATAGAATCCCCGAATTCCGAATTCTAGCAGATTAAAAACTGGCAACTAAAAAAGCCTATTAAGAACTAACAACTTAAACAATTAGAGAGATAACACAATTTCATTAAAGTTTACACTTTCTGTCCTCATGGATCGAATTGAAATTCTTTCACTAGACTATTTAGTTCATGCCCCAAATGGGAGTCAATGACCAATCACGTTACAATGATTTTTGATTTACAACCAATCACAGTCGTGTTTCGCCTAGAGTTTACCAACTAAAGTTTATCATGATAAAGAGAGCACCTCCTTTTTAACATTCTGAATAGGTCATAACATTATCTTGCAGTGACTGACTCACCAAGAAATACGACTACCAGATTGTATATATAGTGCATGAATGTCAACACATACCACATGCGGGAGTTAATATAAAAACATTTGTAGCAATTGATTATACCACAAAAAAAGAAACCACTGTTTGCACTTTCTTAAATGTATTTTTTTCCAGAAAAATATAATTGTCATAATTACATCATAGGACATCAGAAATGAATTAATATACAGTTTGATGTTTCATTTTTTCTCCACTAGAGTGCATTCTTACAATATTGCGTTCCTTTAGCAATAAATAATATGATCTTGTTGCAGTGACGGACAAAATAAGCAGATGAAGCGTACAAATCGTTTCTCATTTGTTTTCAAACATCGCCGTTTACATTAAATATATAAATATTTAAAAATAACTATATTTAAATAATGAATTGTGAGTAAACAGCTTAATTTTATTCGTTAAATAGTCCTCACAAATGCCACTGTTGATTTACAAATTCTCTAGATAAATTCACTCCTCACTTCGTGAGTCGTGAATTTATCGATAATTTGGAAATCACTCGTGGCATTACTTATGATAATTTTTGTTGTTGAACATATTGGGGATAATTGATTTCAATTTTATTGCGTTACCTCAATGCTGTATCCGAGCTTAAAATGTAAATCTCTCTGTGTGAGGTCCTATGATAGTGGGAGGAAGCTTTAGGAATAATAAAATATAGCATTTTCCAACTTGTATCACGTACACCTTGATTTACGCGCGTTGCATCTTGTAGTACATATTTGAGCACAATTCGCTGTCCAAAAACTAGGAATGTTGCTATCTTTGTTTACTTGTTAGCAATGCTTGCCACATGGTTCTTTCCTGGATATTAATTTGTTTTGTACAATGACAAGTGGCTCGATCTACAGTTGAATACCATATAAATTATCCAAAATTGTACACTCAAACAAAAATATAATATGGATTTGTATTGAAAAATAATGTAAATCCCATTTACTCTAAAATAAGAAGAGATACGAGGTTTAAAACCAGGTTGTCGAAACACGTATATTAAGAATATGACGAAAGTAAGTTTGATCTATTTTTACACGCTTTATATTAGCTTGACCTGTATCTATCTATCTATCTATCTATCTATCTATCTATCTATCTATCTATCTATCTATCTATCTATCTATCTATCTATCTATCTATCTATCTATCTATCTATCTATCTATCTATCTATCTATCTATCTATCTATGTAACTGAATCTTTCAACGCGTTTTTCACCCACTTAAAATAATTGGATCGACTTGAAATTTTGTATACTTGTAAAGGACCCGTGACAATACAATAATTTCATATTTATTTTCTAAAATCCTGGCGAGAATCATCAGAAAATAAAAAAAAACTTTGTATTTATGTAATGGAATCTTTGAACACGATTTTCACCCACTTAGGAAACATAGGATAGACTTGAAACTTTGTATACTTGTAAAGGACTCGTGAAAATACAATAATTTCATATTCTTTTTCTAAATCCTGGCCAGAATCATCAGAAAATCAAAAAAAGTCTCTTTGTATTTCTGTAACGGAATCTTTGAACACGATTTTCACCCACTTAGAGACGTTGGAACGACTTGAAACTTTGTATACTTGTAAAGGACCCGTGACACTACAATAATTTCATATTTTATTTCTAAATTCCTGGCCAGAATCATCAGAAAATAAAAAAAAATTAAAACTGGTGTAATAGGTTACGGACTTGACCTTTTAGTCAATCGTTGTAAGAGCTCAATTGGTAGATCGGTGAACTAGTGGTATATAATTTAAGTAATCCATAGGTAGCTGGTTC
>JASPKZ010010015.1:0-111388 GCA_030220185.1 Diploptera punctata | reverse complement strand
TGTAAAAACATTTTTACTAATGGTATCGAAGTTACATATCACTTTTTTATTTAAATATATTTGTTTCTCATTTACTTTCCGTATCATCATTTTATGTAAAATTATACATATTTGACACACTTTTATTAATTATTTATATATATTTATAGTAATTTTAAAATTCGACTGTGAAACCAGATATTAATATTAGTTTTTTATGTTCACATGTCAAAATACGAAGTTACGAAAAGTCACATAACTAATCTATAGGTTTATTGAACATTTCACATGAATGTCTGAATTGTAAGATTTCAACGTCTGTTCTTCCAGATAAATTCAAAAATGGCAAAAATCAGTACTAAAACTGAATAGTTTAATTTAAAACAAGTTTTATATTTTACCAAATATCTTGGCCACATAAAAACACTTCAATAGAAAACTTAAAAATGTCTATTTAGAATCGTAAATAGTGTAAAATTGTGAATTTTAAATCATAATGATATTTTACTTTCAGTATTTTTTATGTCATGGTTTAAAAAATAACAATTCCACGCCAGTTAAAATAGTTTATTCGAGTTTTGTTGATTTTATAGTGACTGACAGTTTAATTTTTAAAAAATCACCTTAAACCCACACAGCACGTTTCTGTAAATATAAAATTTGTGCAATAATTTAAAATGTTTTTACCATTAAATTTGTTTAATATCTTAATACGAGAATATAAAACGAATGACTAGAAATAACTCAAAACTGTATTGAATTACACAATACAGAATAACAACTTAAGAGTTTCACATGTTTTCACTGCAGTCTGACACATTTAAATAGCTGCCACGAGAAATATTTTTACCAAATTAAGTGTTATTGCGAAATGGACAAATCGTTAACTAAATTATTTTGACCCTTGAAAGACAAATAAGTTGAACAAGTAAGCTAATTCCTCATTGCACTGAAACTGAAACACTTTTTTTTAAACAGCAGATTTTTGTGGCTTTTATGTTGAATGCCTTTAAAGAACTGCTATAGCTCCAACACAATGTACCTGCTTATTAATGTTATATTAGCAATCTCTAGTGATTAATTTCCCACTTTATCACTCGAAAAAGGACTATTTTTTCCACATTAAAGAAGTACGTCATTGTTTAATTATAGTTATGGTTTTCCATTTTGCACGTAGAATGAAGGGGATTTTTCACTGTTTGATTGATGTAGGTTCAAAATAAAAGATTTTTTTATAATGTCGATATTAACTGCATATAAACTGGATATGCTGGTTTTTGTTATTAAACACATCAATCATTGGAAAAACAAGTGATTGGATTTTGATAAGAATCGTGACGTATTTTTTCTACAAACACGCCGTACTGTAAACAGACGACAGATTACTCTGGACTGCTTGACACCTATTCAAAACATCTGGTCTCTGTTTGTACAGTGTATGTCAACATGCCCATTCTGAAATGAAGAAAAAATATACGATAATTAGATAAATATTTCAACCACAGTATTTTTATAAATATTTTTGTGTGTAAAGACATTCAAAACGTTCTGGTATATTTATATTAAAATACCTTTTTCGGGATTGTCTTCCCGACGTTTCGTCACCTTCTGTGGGTGACATTTTCAGAAGGTTTTCAGGAGATTTCTGCATTTGTAGATTTTTGTAGTATTAATTCCGTACCAGTTACGGAAAAATCACACAAAATTAACAACTAATTAGCAGTTAGTTAAAAAATCTACAAAAGTAAAAATCTCCTGAATATGTCATCCACAAAAGATGATGAAACGTCGAGAAGACAATACTACAAGACACGGCCGAGAATCCCGAAAAGATATTTTAATATACATAACGATAGCCTTGCAAGTCTTCGCCAATATATTCTGGTATATTGTTATATCGATTTTTAGATTTAGATTTATTTAGCCTGGTGAAGTTGAAGTCATGTGGCCTTCTCTTCCACTCACCAAGATAAACATATATTACATCAGAATATAACAATCTCAATTAACTCTAATATTAAATACTAAATAAAAATTTGATCAAAAAGATAATATCTATTGTATTACGCGTTTGGTTTTCGGAAGACGGCGGCAGCTGCCATGATACCGGATGATGATGATGATATTACGATCTATAATGCAACCAGTTAATGTTAATTAAAATTAAGACTAAAACTAATAATAAAATGTATACAAGCAAGACATATTAAATTGTCCCTGTCTAATGTATATAAAAAACAAAGAAAAAATAATGAGATATAGAAAACTAATTTTACGATTATACAATATTTAAAAAAAAACCAAAATAAAATATTTGTTAATCTTAATATTATTTTCATAAATAATTAAATTTATTTATTGTTAAAAGAATACTATCAGTGAGGTGCATAAGTTAGTTTATTATTAAATAATTCTTTAGTTTGTTTTTGAAGGATGTTATAGTTTGACTGTCTCTGACATAGAGCGGAATGGAATTCCATGTTTTAGTGCAATATACCAGAATATTTATTTATGTTATAAGCACTGAAAATGAGGTACTCATGGATTAGTTTTATATTTAATTTTGAAATTAACACTGTTCTGCATGGATTTTTTTTTTTTTCTAATAAATGAGCGTTTCTGAATCACAATTTCACACTGATTGCAAAAATGTAATCCATTTTTGCGTACCACGTCAGAATTTTTTACAATTCTAAATGTTATATTTTGAATATTTTTCATAATGTACGTACTGTAGTAATATTACAGTGTGCTTATCGTTTGTTATAAATGTCCAATAGTTTATAATTTCAACTTTATTACTTAAATATGAAATAATAATAATAATATTATTATTATTATTATGTTTATATTTTACATTATGTCTATGCTTTCAATATTTTGACATTAAGTTAGGAGACCAGGATAAATCGTGGTGCCCTCACAAAGTGTGTCGTTGTTGTGTTCCAGAGTTGAGGATTTGGAGGGAACCTACAAATCATAAAGACGATTGTTATTTTTGCGCAGTTTAAGTAGCGGGATGTAATGCTAAAAACAAGAAAGATATTGTATATCCTAACATTCCTTCTGCTATTCGGCCCATACCTTATGGCCCTGATATCCCGGTTTCCTTACACCCTGAATCAGATACATTGCCGTCTGCATTTAATAGCACTGAAACTGAATCTTCAATGGATGATGAACAGTATAATTATGTTCATGATAGATGTTTTAATCAAAGAGCTTAATGATTTAGTGAGGGATTTAAATTTGCCTGAAGAATCAGCAGAACTGTTCGGCTCTAGGCTAAAAGAAAAGAAGTATTGACTGAGAGTACATATAGTACATATGTTTCATGTTACAGGCATCAGAGAAGGAACTTGTCCCATTTTTTTTTTTTTTTTTTTTTTTTTTGCTGAAGAAGAAAATTTAGTTTATTTTCAAGATATCCCTGCTGTCTTAAAATGTTACAACATAAACTTTAATTCCAAAGAGTGGAGATTCTTCATTGATCCGTTTAAAAAAAGTCTTAAAGATGTTTTGCTTCATAATGAAAACATTCATCCTTCCATTCCTGTGGCCTACTCTTTTGTTTTGAAGGAGACATATGAAAATGTAATGTTTTTGTTACAAAAACTGCAGTACGAAAACCATCTGTAGCTAGTCTGTGGATAATTTTAAGATTGTTGTACCATTACTTGGCCAGCAAGTTGGTTTCACAAAATACCCATGTTTCGTATGTAAATGGGATAGCAGAACTGGGTCGGAATACTGGGAAAGGGAACAGTGGTCACGTATGACTAATTTAATATCGGGCAAAAAAATATAAGAAGTGAACCTTTTATTAATCCCTCAAAAGTATTGTTGCCAAATCTCCATGTAAAATTAGGTTTAATTAAACAATTTATGAAACTCTAGATAAAGACAGTGAGTGCTTTAAATAGCTTTGTGCTGCATTTCCTTGATTATCCTATGAAAAAATTAAAGCTGGAGTATTCGTTGTCCCACAAATTCAAAAACTGATGATGGACAATCAGTTTGAGAATACGAGACGAGAAGTGAAATGTGCCTGTAATGCTTTCAGAAATGTTGTTTTTAATTTCCTTGCAAATAAAAAAAAATACAAAAATTATGTTAACATGGTGAAAGTAAAGCTACAAAATTTCAAACAGTTTGGTTGCAATACTGTATAAGTGTCAAAGTACATTACCTTCATTCCCATCTAAATCATTTCCCTGATAATTTAAGACATTTTAGTGAGGAACAGGATGAAAGATTTCACCAGGACATAAAAATATGGAAATGAGGTAACAAGAGAAGTGGAGTTTTAACATAATGCCAGACTATTGCTGGATGTTAAAAAGGGACTGCTCTGTACATGCGAGACGGTCAAAGAGGAGAAAATTTGAAATGCAATATTGGGGTAAGGTTATGAATGTGCTTATGATTATTAATTATTATTAAGTAATGATTAAGTAGTGGTAAATAAATTCTGGCCTAGTTCTTCACACATAATTCTTGTTGAAAGTAATTTTTATTACGTTTCACAAAGTTATAATTTCATTTCTAGTTATTCATGAATATTTTGAAAACCTGACGTGACGGGAGAAAATGGAGATCATTTCCGAATTTAGCATGCAAAATCCGTTTAGAATCACCTATCAGATTAAAACAAAGAAACAAAAATAAGTTTTAAAATGCAGAACGGTGTAATTCGTAAAACACATTTAATTCTTGCAACGTGCTTAATTTTATTTCATATTATTTCCAATTACCAACACCAGATATAGATACTTAAATTCATTTCAAGATGCTGAACTGAACAATGTGACGGGAATAGCTTAAATCGCCATCTACCGCTCTTATTTAATTCATTTAGACTAATAATGTATTTGTTACGTGGACCTAATATTTCAATTAAGATTCTTAGAAGACAAGGAGTACTAGTGACAAATTGATAATTTTGGAGTTAAGTGTAGATTTTAGTAATTTTTTAAAGCAAATACTAATCTGAGAGGCCAATGGATACAAGTAAAAATCTATTTGATGCTGATAATTATCTAGTGGCTGAAAAGAAACTGCTAAGACAATCACATGTGGAGAGTCTTAACTTTGTACATAATTTATTAAAAACTGGTCATTTGTTACTTAAACCACTTGACTTCTAAGGATCTCAATTATTTATAATGTCTTTGTTAATTAAATTTATTATTTTGATAATTGTTTTTCGGTGAATTTCTGTGTCGAACTTTTATTACTAAACCACTCTATGTTGTTGTTAGGTTATAGAAAGTACGTAAAATATTAAGCTCGGTCATTCTTCACTACAAGCATATTACCTCATTTTGACGTGCTTACATCATTCATGACAGCATCAGCATCGTTGAGGGAGCATTACGTCGACGCTCGGTAAAACACATTATGTCACAGATGCACATAAGTCATTTTCTTTTCGTTCAAATTATTTTCATGTAATAGTTGCTCCGAAAAGAGATCTAACCCACAAAAATTCGAAAGTTGAGTTTTCATTGGATTAGTGATATATCCAGAGAATATCACGGCATGGTGCATGTAAAACTATCCCTGCTCTCTTCCAGACCAGTTTTATTTATTTTTTTTAAATACGGTATTAAAGCGAATACTGATCTATATGTAACAAAATGGCGGAAGAAGTTAGTCAAAACATGAATAGCTGTTTACGGGTTAAATCAGATTTCGGGGCAACTATTCAATTACTAGAGTATAATATTTAAGGAATTGTTTATTTACATCCAAAGTTTGTTCTCATAGTGCGCTTCAAACACGATACAGCGCATGCGTACAAATGTTATACTAGGGCGGATCGGAAAGTAACGCACAATAATTTTTTTCTGCCTTGGTATTGCAGCTAGATTGTTGAAATTTCACAGAGATATAGTTTGAAGTTTTCACTACAGATGGTATTTTTTTCTCAGGTACACCTCTTGCGAGAGAAGCTTGAACTATGCAACAAAGATGGCGCGCATGCTACAGTCGTCCACCTGTGAGGAACAGAGAAGTGTTGTTCGATTTTGTGGGCCAAAGGGCATAAACCCAGTGAAATTCACAGGGACATGCGTGGCGTGTATGGGGATGATTGTATGGACCGTAGCAATGTCTCCAGGTGGTGCACATTCTTCCAAGAGGGACGCGTGAACCTTAGTGATTCGCCACGCTCCGGCCGGCCGACAACAGCAGCAATCCCGCAGAATGTCAGAGGCATTGAGGCGGCAATTCTGAACGACCGGCGTGTGCAACTGCGAGCCTTATCGCAGAAGTTCAACATTTCCTATGGTGCGGTGTACGATATTGTTCATGAAATTTGAAATTCCGTAAAGTTAGTGCTCGCTGGGTGCCTAAGAACCTGACAGACGACCACAAGGGCCAGCGAATGATGGCAAGCTTGGACCACTTAACGCGGTACACCGCACAAGGACATGACTTTCTGGAAGGAATCGTCACAGGTGATGAGTCGTGGGCGTACCACTACACACGCCGAAACAAAGCAGGCATCAATGGAGTGGAAACATGCTGGTTCCCCAGTAAAGAAAAATTCAAAGTGACTCAATCTGCCAGGAAAGTGCTTGTGACAGTGTTCTGGGATATGCATGGTGTTTTATTGGTGGACTTTGCTGAACACGGGACCACTGTGAATGCTGCGGCCTACATTAAAACTTTGGTGAAGTTGCGTCGTGCCATTCGTGACAAACGTCACAACATTAACGTTAAACTTCTTCATGACAATGCTCGCCCCCATGTTGCTGCTGTGGTTCGTCAGAAAATCGCCGAATTTGGTTGGGAGGTGCTCCAGCATCCACCATACAGTCCGGATCTTGCACCATCGGACTTTCGTCTGTTTGGTCCCATGAAGAAATTCCTGGCCGGCAAACGCTTTGAGACAGATGTGGAAGTGAAATCAGCAGTGCGCAGATGGCTACACTCCAACCAAACGGACTTCTACGAACAGGGCATATTGAAACTGGTAACACGATGGGAAACATGTGTTGAGAAAGTTGGTGACTATGTCGAAAAGTAGGTAAAATATGTAAATTCATTTGTGATTTTTTTCCTTTTTTTTACTATTAAACTTTTTAAAAAAAATTATTGTGCGTTACTTTCCGATCCGCCCTCGTAATTAACTCATTCCAGTCCCTATCCCTGGTTATTAGTCGTACAAATCGTAACTGAAAGGTGAAACGTCTTCCAATTACGCGAGGTTGACTAAGCTTCAGCAATGCAGTAGATGTCACTCTGAACAGCTATCAGATGTAAACAAGATCAGGTTTCAGTCTTACAATATATACTTCGGTGGGGGATGAAAGTTACGCACTGACTGTTCGGAACATTTGGAGTTAAATATAACTAATATAAAGTGTTATTCTGAATACTGAATTCAATACTAGTAAATTCATGTCAAATTCCGTTGAGGTGTACAGTCATAAAATTAAAATTAAAATATACCTGTTGGCAGGTGCAGCCATCCTCAACTGTGTTAAAAGATATCAAATATTAACTGGAGGCCTTTCGGAAGTTAACTTCCATCATCACTAGGATGAGTTTGCTACTATCTGTTGTTGTTCACCACAATGTGGGCTTGAAGTGTTGTTAGTAGCAACTGACTTGTTTTTAACCAACTGACTTGTTTTTAACCAACTGACTTGTTTTTAACCAACTGACTTGTTTTTAACCAACTGACTTGTTTCTAACCAACTGACTTGTTTTTAACCAACTGACTTGTTTTTAACCAACTGACTTGTTTTTAATCAACTGACTTGTTTTTAACCAACTGACTTGTTTTTAACCAACTGACTTGTTTTTAACCAACTGACTTGTTTTTAACAAGTCAGTTGCTACTAACGACACTTCAAGTCCACATCGTCGTGAACAACAACAGATAGTAGCAGACTCATCCTAGTGATGATGGAAGTTAACTTCTGAAGGCCTCCAGTTAATCAAATATATAAATATGAATGTTTGTTTGTTCGTACTTTATGCGCGGCCATACCGTTGATTCGATTGTGATGGGTTTCTTTGCAAAATGTCCAAGATATTCCCGGGATGAACATAGGCTATAAGAGAATTGTAATACTCGAACCCTTCACCCCTAAAAATCACCCTTTGCAATGAAAAACGTGAAACTAAGTCCTTATTTTGATCCTTAAATCGCTAATGCTGCCTAAACCATAACAAATACACTAAATTAATGTACACAGAATTGAATATTAAAAAAAACTCTACAAAAAAGTCCGCGACAGCATATTTTTATCTTCTACGGATAACTCACAATAACCATTTTTGTCTTTCATTGATGCCAAAAAGATCGGGATAAGTAGATTCCCGGGCAAGTGTGCTCTGCCAAACCGTTCATCCGATTGAGATGGGGATTTTTGAAAAATGTTCAGGAGATTCCGGGGATGAACATAGGCTATAAGAGAATTGTAATACTCAACCCCTTCACCCCTAAAATCACAAGTTGTAGTGAACAAGTGAAATAAAGTCCCTATTTTGACGCTTAACGCTTACGCTGCTAAACCATAACAAATACACTAAATTAATGTACACAGAATTGAATACCTCAAAAAACTCTACAAAAAAGTCTGGACAGCATATTTTTATCTTCTACGGATAACTCACAATAACCATTTTTGTCTTTCATTGATGATGCCAAAAAGATCGGGATAAGTAGATTCCCGGGCAAGCGTGCTCTGCCAAACCGTTCATCCTATTGAGATGGGGATTTTTGAAAAATATTCAGGAGATTCGGGGATGAACATAGGCTATAAGAGAATTGTAATACTCAACCCATTCACCCCTAAAATCACCCTTTGTAGTGAAAAAGTGAAATAAAGTCCCTATTTTGACGCTTAAATCGCTTACGCTGCTAAACCATAACAAATACACTAAATTAATGTACACAGAATTGAATACCTCAAAAAACTCTACAAAAAAGTCTACGACAGCATATGTTTATCTTCTACGGATAATTCACAATAACGATTTTTATCTTTCATTGCTGCCAAGAAGATCGGGATAAGCAGATTCCCGGGCAAACATAACAGCGCACGGCTGGTGGTAAAAACACATTAACATTTATTTAGCAGTAGCAGCGCACGCCGGGTAATAGCTAATATTTTAATATAATATTTTAACACAGTTGAGGACGACGGCACCTGCCAACAGGTATATTTTAATTTTTATTTTATGAACACTGGATACTAAACAAAACAGTTCAGCAATGTTGCTGGCGGTAACCAGACGGTACATAAAACTATTCGAACTCTCTTCCCTGTGACGTCATGTACAATGGTCGCACAAACCATACGCTTATACCGTGTTTACGAAGGAATTGTTCCATCTCTAATCATAACCTGTCTGCATCAGATAATGTTGCGTTACTAACGCATGACAATTCCTGAGCTCAAACTATTTCTTAGTTCCGAAGGAAGTCTTACTCAGGATTTTTACACCCTGCAAAACAATCCCCTGCGCTCGGTTTGAACACGCGAATCACTGAACTAGATGCAAACATGCGAAGCACTAGTCAACTGAAAAGAGTCTCCCTGTTATTAAAGATTCATGTAGTCTGTAAAGAGACAACAGTAATACACTTTTTTTGTACGACTATACTTCTAAGCATCATTACTTCTTTGAAGTTCAAACATTACTAACAATTAGACATCTCTCTCTAAGCTCAGAGAATTTCTATAATTAACTGTCTTAATTAACTCTGAAATTCTCTGCTTCAAACATTTCGTGGAATATACCATATGTATCTTTATTGCTACCAAATTGAGGTTAACTCAGCCAAAATTTAAATTGCCAACGGATGAAGCGGTTTTCAAGAATTATTACTTATTACTGTGAAAATAAATGTAATAATTTCTCTTCTTAATTACATTACGCTTCCCCATTTTTGGCACAATAATATAGTTCATTTATAATAACAAATTCTTACCTACTTACTTTCCCACTGGCACTATCGAACCCTTAGATTCATGGCCGCACGGACATAAGCTCTCCATATATCTCTATCCTGAGCTAATGATTTCCAATCATTCCCTGTATAATCTACTTCCCTCAAATCATAGTTAATGCTATTCTCCCACCTCATTCTTGGTCTACCAACTGGGCGTTTTCCCTCTGGCTTTTCTACAAGATGCTTCCATGCAAGTCTTTCAATCCGCGTACGTGCAACATGTCCTGCCCATCGCAGTCTACGAGACTTAACTGTTCTTATTATATCTGGCTTCCTATAAAGACCATGTAGTTCATTGTTATGTAGTCTTCTCCATTCACTGTCTGTTCACCTCTCTTTGATCCAAAACATTCCTAAGTACTTTATTCTCAAATACTTGTAATCTCCTTTCCTCCCTTAAAATAAGAGTCCATGTTTCGCACCCATATAATACACTGCTCAAACAAATTAGGGGATATTGTAGAATTACCTATTAAGACTATGTTTTTTGGAATAGTATTAGATGCAATCACTTTCTATTACTCCAGGATAATGTAAACAAGAGTTTGAAGTTGTTACGTAACCTCGGTACCACACCAGAGAGCAGTGTCTATACTGTTGATGTGAAAGGGTGGTGTGGAGGTGAATGTTCTGTTGCTGTTTTTAAATCCAATCCAGTTTTCAGTTAGTGAATGACTTTCCTTAGGGACAGCAATGCCTCTACAACGTGATTTACCTGAACCAATGGCTTGGAGAGCCATAGGAAGGATGGAAGCTGGACAGACACAACAAGAGGTGGCACAAGCCATTGGGGCGTCTCAAAGCGTGATTTCCAGACGTTGGAATCGTTTTCAAAGAACAGATACTGTTCACAGAAGAGCCGGACAAGGTCGACCAAGGGCAACAACAGCAAGGGATGACCGTTACCTCATGTTAACAGCCCGTCGGAATAGACAGCAGAATGCAACTCAACTGCGAAATACACTTCAAACAGCAACAGGACGCAGGGTGTCAACTCGAACTGTCCCTAATCGACTGCATGGAAGTGGTCTCTATGCCCGTAGGCCCATGATGTGTACCAGGTTAACTCCACAACACCGTAGAGATCGCAGAAACCGGGCGGAGGAACATCGTGGGTGGAGACATGCCGAATGGAGATCAGTTCTTTTTTCTGGTGAGTCACGATTCAACGTGGAATGTGATAGTCTGCGTGTATTCATCTGGAGGGAAAAAGGGACACGAAACAATCCAGCTTTTGTACGTGAAAGATCCCCATATGGTGGCGGTGGATTATGGTGTGGCAGGAGTCAGTAGTGGTGGACGTACGGACCTCTACGTCATTCAAGGTGGTACTTTGACTGCGGTAAGGTATAGAGATGAGATTATCCGACCTTTTGTCGTGCCTTATGCTGGTGCCATAGGTGATTCTTTTCTTTTTATGGACGATAATGCACGACCCCACAGAGCTGGCTTGGTGGACGACATGCTGGAAGTGGAGGGTATCGAGCGTATGCAATGGCCAGCTTCCTCTCCGGACTTAAATCCGATTGAGCATATGTGGGATGCATTAGGCAGGCGCATTGCAGGCAGACCAGCACCTCCCACAACTGTTCCAGAGCTGCACATTGCTCTTATGGAAGAGTGGCCACATATCCCCCAAGAACTCATTGTTAACCTCATTGCATCAATGCCATACAGGTGTGAGGCAGTGCTGGCCGTTCGAGGGGACCATACACCATACTAAAGAAACATTTTCACCTATGTTAATTCTGCTTTGTTTGTTTGCCATATTCCTAATCAGGATCTCTGACAACTGGTGTGGTATCGAGGTTACTAATGACTTCAAACTCTGTTTGACATTCTTTTGGAGTAATAGAAAGTGATTGCATCTAATACTGTTCCTAAAAACATAGTATTAATAGGTTATTCTACAATATCCACTAATTTTTTTGAGCAGTGTATAACTGGTAGAATAATAGTTTTATATATTTTTAGTTTAACGTGTTTTGAAAGGAGTTGGGACATCAAGAGTCTCTGCAATCCGTAATAGCACGCATTTCTAGAATCGAGCCTATGTTTAATTTCTTTGTGCATCTCATTCCTATTTGTGATTATTGTTCCTAGGTATTTGAATTCAACCACTTCCTCAAAATTTCCCTCATTTGTCATTAACTGTCCATTTCTATTATATAATGTATTTCTACGTGTGACCATATATTTAGTTTTATTGATATTTACTTCCAGTCCTAATTTCTTAGTGTTACTCAGTAGTGTGTGCGTGTTGTCTTTTAGTATCTCCTCGCTATCGGCCAATAGTGCTACATCATCAGCATAAACCAACAGCTTATTAATACCATTGAGTTGTAAGCCTTCCTCATTCTCTAAAGATTTAATGGCATGCTCTAGTACAAAATTAAATAGTAGAGGAGATAGTGCATCTCCTTGCTTCAACCCATTATGGATTTCAATTCAAAAGTGCCCGAAAACTGTTTGCTTACACGCACCCTACTCTTTGTGTCATTTAGAAACATTCGTATAAGTCTAACTTTTTTAGGAATTCCGGACTCCAGCTGGATACTATATAACTTCTTTCTCTTAATTGAATCATATGTTTTTTTAGAAGTCTACGTATAGTTGATGTACAGTACCATTATATTCCCATTTATTTTCTAAAATCTATCTTATACTAAAAATCTGATCTGTTGTAGACCTGTTTCTTCTAAATCCACATTGATGATCTCCTAGAATGTCATCAATATAGGGAGTAAGTCTGCTGACTAATATATTTGTTAGAATTTTGTAGGAAGTTGAAAGTAATGAGATGTCCCTGTAGTTGTTGCAATCAGTTTTATCTCCTTTCTTAAAAATTAGTACGATAATTGATTCTTTCCATTCATCTGGAAGATCTTCTTTTTCCCCAAATCATACTAAGCAACCAGCGTATCTTGTCCATCAATTTTTCTCCCCCTGATTTTATCAGTTCTGCTGGGATCTCATCTGAACCTGATGCTTTATACATCTTCAATTTTTCTATTGTCATTTCAACCTCTAATGCACCTGGTTCTGCGATTAGCATTTCTGCTGTCTGTAAATTATCCTCCGCAATGTCCTGTTCTAGATATAAATAATCTCATTTTTTAGAAGAGCTTACGGTTACTTCAAACCATCTCTTGAATAGGGAAATATGATATAATCTATATGTCACAATAACATAGTTTTATGTCACTCATAAATATAAAAATCTAACTAACTCACTGACACTATCGAACCCATAGATTCATGGTCGCGTGAAAGTAAGCTCTCTATACAACCCTTTACTAAGCTAATGTTTTCCAATCATCCCCTGTTAAATTTACTTCCCTCAAATCATGGTTAATGTTATTCTCTCGCCTCATTCTTTTTCTTCCAACTGGGCATATTCCCTCTGTTGTTCCAACAAGAAGTTCCCATGCCCCCCTTTCAACCCCTATTCGTGTCATATGTCCTGCTCATCGTAGTCTAAGGGAACTTGACTGTTATTTTATCAGAAACTCAAAAGTCTAACAAAAATAATTCACTCTAACCGTATACTTGCATTTGTCAACTTATCTACCTTAAATTTAATAATTGGGTAATATTTCGGTTAGATACTTGCACACCTATTCTGAAGTATGGCCTTTTATTTCAGTCAACTTGATAAAACATTTCAATATCCTGGGCAGGGTAATATAGCTTAATTTATACTGCCAGAATTAAGGTTCAATGATTCTTATCTATCACTCAACCAAAACAAAACAGGTAGAACAGTACTAGTGTGTATAGTAAATTATTGTTCTTTGGGAGTCGAAAGAAAAATAACTTACCAGAATAATTATTATAATCTTAAATTTTGATTATTTGTGATTTTATTTAAAAAAACTAAATCTATTATAAATGTCGCCTTCTTTATGACCGGTGCTATTCGTTTGTCAGGGTTGCCATGGCAATTGACTGAGGTGAGAAGTAGTAGTAATATGACTTTATTAGACTAAAAGTAAGATATATACATGTTATTTACAAATATGGGTCGCTCGAGGAGTAAGTCGTACGGTGCTGTTGACAGTCCGTTGCAATAAAGTAATATTTGGTAATAGTATAAAGAAGAAAAGAAAGCAAACAATAATATTACAATTACATAAAGAAAAGACAATAATATTACAATTACTTAATAATACAATAACATTATACATTAATTAAGTTATGTGGAATTATTAAGAAGAATTAATGGTATTGCATTTTGATAGCATGTATTTATTCATGAATGAGTGTTATTCTTATTTTCCGCGTTTTGTCCAGAAATTTATCCAAGTTCATCCAATTTTCTGGATTTACCATTAACTCGTAGCATGCCAATCTTTCACGATTTGAATTTAGAAATCTTTCCGGTAATAACTGACGCCTACAATATTCTAAATCATTATATTTTCCTAATGTATCTCGTCTTCAAATCTCCTGTACATTGGACATAATCGCATATCATGATCGTCGCTAATTTTTAGAAATTTCCATGCCCCTAGCCTAAACCAAGCACGCCCTGATCTCTCTTTAAATCCTAGGTTGATCACATAAGATTCTTTTCCCCAAACATGTTTTAGGTCTCTTTGTAAAAACAGTGAGGGGACGTTCCTGTTTTAATCGTCAACTGGTGCTAAAGTCCAGCCGCTGATTCTCCGGCCCTGATGTTTAGGTTGTACGAGGGGTAAAGGGTGAAACTGGCCAATAAGGAAATAGTTGAATTGGGAGTGGGCGTCTGCCACTATCACTGTTGTTGATGCCGCTAGTTAGGTTTGAAATTGCTGCAATGTTGTTAGCTGTATTTCTGCGAGCCGCATATATAAAGCCATCCTTCCACTGAATATCCATATCGGCAAAACTGTAGTGAAAACGTCAGGGTTGGAGACTCAGCGGTTGGACTATAGTTCTATAGTGTCGCGGAACCCGTCTTAGTTCATTCTCTCCAAAAGGACACGAGAAGAAATTAATTTATTACAAATTATGATTAATAATAATGACAATAATATAAATACAATAATAGTACTGTACGACAAAAAAAACTTGCTAATGGGATATTGGAAATGGATTACGCATTTGGTATATAAATCATTTAGTACATCCGGAATGCACATAACGTTTTAAATGAACGTCACGGAACAAGCATTTTCTGTCCTTATTTTCCAACGTAGGCAACTCTGCTATTCCTCCTCCCACCCTTAAATATCTTATTCTAGGTCTACCCAAATAAGTCGAAAAATGAAGCACCACAATCGGTCATCGTGTTTAGTAGTGTCTTTTTCTAAGTTCACTATTACTTAATTGTATTGAATGCTATCCGTAAACTTTAATAGGAAAACTTGTTTTCTCTGTTCGCTAGAGCTCTAAATCCAATTTCTGCTCCTAGCGCGCAGACTTGTCTTGGTAGTACAGTAATAATATATGATTAGCCGATAACGAGAAAGAATTACGATACGCTAGGGCGATCTTCTTGGAACTGTTATTAAGAGTACGCCAGATCTAACTTTCAGAACAGTACAAGAAACACAACAAACTCTAGATCCAAGGTATAGGTTATATTATTCACAAACTATCATCATCATCATCTTCCGTCCCGGTTCAGACCACTTCTGATCTGTTCCGACTCCATATTATAGTTACTCGCTCTATCTTTTAAATGGTCGTCCACGACCTCTATATCCTTGTAGATTATAATTAACATCATATAAGGTATCCTCTCTTCACTCATTCTACTAACAAGTTCAAACAATTTATTTATATATTCTTCTATTTTTTTATCACACTAGTTATTTGTAATTCCATTTGTCCAAAAGAGTACATCCTGTCACATATAGTAGGAATTTCATCTCGGCTGCTTCAGTTTTTTTATTAAACTTTTGGTGACAGTCCAACATTCCGAGCCATACAACAGAACAGGAATAGCTAAAACTTTGTAAAACTTTAGGAGTGTTTCTTTACGAACTTTCTTTTCTAATGTTCTTCTAATTATTATAATAATAATAATAATAATTATTATTATTATTATTATTATCGTATAATTATTGTTATTACCCTATAAAATGTTGTTTGTACATGACATTTACATTGCTACATTATTGTATCTTTAACTGTTCATAATTAGTATAGTGTATATCTATATTTGTCAAATATTTATTTGTATTTGTGCTGGTTGAGTGGAAGAGAGGGCCTTATGGCCTTAACTCTGCCAGAATAAATAAAGTATTATTATTATTATCATATTATTAATTGTACCGCAAATATGTTGAAACATATTAAGCTTTGTATTAATAATTAAATCCATTACTTGTTCTATTATAAAATCATTTACTATTATTTGGCTCTTATTGTTTTTTTCTATGAAATGCCATCACTTTAGTTTTACTTGGGGATATTTGTAAGTATATTCAGCAGCAATTTTCCCCAGCTGAAAAATGGCTCTTTGTTAGCTGTCTTCATCCGCTGCTATAATTGCCTATCATCTGCAAAAAGGAATGTATATAATTTATTATTGCCAAAACTAAAGTTATTAATAAAATATTTTGCCATTTTCTCAAGACTTCGTCAATATATGAATTAAATAAATCCGAGTGAAAACGGCTTTATTCACAATATATAATATATTATTTTAATTTTTAAGAAATTTAAAAAATCGTAAGAGTCAAGTCCATAAAAGTTGCGAAATGAGATTTTTAAGGAAAACAAAAATATGTACAAGAACAGATAGAATTAGAAATGAAGAAATAAGAAAAGAATTGGAAATAGAAGCTATGAGCTCAAGAATGTATAGATACAGAACAAGATGGTTTCACGTGTTGGAAGGAAAAATAACTTACCAGTATGATCCTAAAGGAAAGAGAGACGTAGAGAGGCCGAAAAGGAGATGAAAAAAGACACTGTGTTGACGGAACAGACAGTTAGCCTGGTTGCAGTGATGAACAAATTAAACGTAACGTTTCTCATTTGTTTTCAAAACATCGCCGTTTACTTTAAATATATAAATATTTTAAAATAACTATTTTTAAATAATGATTTGTGAGTAAACAACTTAATTTTATTCGTTAAATGGTCCTAACAAATGCCACTCTTGAGTCGTGAATTTATCGATAATTGGAAATCACTCGTGGCATTACTTATGATAAGAGTAATAATGAGGGGATTGTAATACGTAAAAGGACATCAAACCGGAAATTATAGACAATTTTTTTTTTCCAATTTCACGCTTAGATTTGAATTTCAACCCTGATTACTCGGTATTTTTTTAATACTCGTCAATTAAAATACTAAATATCTTACTCGATTTGAGAGCTCTTCACTGGATGTAGTGTTTGCGTTTTGTGTAATGTTCGGAAATGTTGTTACAATGTGTTAAGTGTAAATAATAATTACCCTCTGTGACTTAAGTACTTGTGATTATGAAAATTCGTTCTCGAAAATAGATTACGGAATCTCGGGTAAACACTTCTGCAGTTGACAATTAATCACAAATTGTTTTCCACAATTTCCATTGAACAATCAGTTCCATGCAACATCTGTACAATAATAATAATAATAATAATAATAATAATAATAATAATCATAATCTGATATCAAGACAGCTGTCGCCGTCTTCCGCAAACCAAACGCCATTCCTCTCTGACCATCTATTGATCTTATTCCAATCCTCTGATAATCATAGCAGCTTTCACACCTCCTATCAGGTTTTCTTTGGTCTTCCTTTCTTCCTCCTTTCCATTGGGATCCATTCCATAATAGGTTTAGGTAAGCTTTGCTCTGGCATTCTTTTGACATGGCCATGCCACTGCAATCTTTTCTTTTCTATAATGTCAATGATGTCCGGCCCCTCTTGTACACCCATAATTTTCCTTATTTCTTTATTTCGTATTCTATCCATTCTAGATTTTGCAGCTGATCTTCTTAAAACATCCATTTCTGTACTTAAGCTTATTTTCATTTCCCTGGTAGGAATTTACCAAACTTCAGCACCACATTTTAAAATGCTCTGAATTATGGTTTGCTATAGTTTTAATGTTTTATTGTTTGTAATATTTTTGCTCCACCAAACTAAATAATAATAATAATAATAATAATAATCCGATATGAAGACAGCTGCCGTCGTCTTCCGGAAACCAAACGCCATTCCTCTCTGTCCATCCATTGATCTTCCTCCAATCCTCTGATATTCATAGCCGCTTGTACCCCTTCTATCCAAGTTTTCTTCGGTCTTCGTCTCTTCGTCCTTTCCATTGGGATCTATTCCATAGTAGGTTTAGGCAAGCTTTGCTCTGGCATTCTTTTGACATGGCCATACCACTGAAATGTTTTCTTTTGTATAATGTCTATGATGCCCGGCTCCTCTTGTACACCCATAAATATCCCTTATTTCTTTATTTCGTATTCTATCCATTCTAAATTTTCCAGCTGATCTTCTTATAACATCCATTTCTCTACTTGAAATCCTTTTAATTTCCCTGGTTGGAATTTGCCAAATTCAGCACCATATTTTAAAATGCTCTGATTTATGGTTTGATATATTTGTAATTTTCCATTTTTTATAATATTCTTGCTCCACCAAACAGAGTTTAAAGCATTTATTGATTGTTAGTTTGTGCGATTACATTTTTAATTTGCACTGTGTTATCGATTATTATTATTATTATTATTATTATTGTTATTATTATTATTATTATTATTATTATTATTATTATTATTATTATTATTATTATATCAACAACTAACAAATATTTAATATACAGTAAGATCTACTTTAACATCAAATTAATCTGTAATGAAGTACTGGACTATGAATAATCATTGCACATTACAGTATTAGTCAACATGTCCAGTAGTTGAATGCCAATAATAATAATAATAATAATAATAATAATTACAACAAAATAATTGAGCTCATTTTAATCTCACTGTAATCCTCTATTACGGAATATAAATTTGTATATACACTATCGTAATGTAAGGAAGCTTAGGGTCCAATGGTCCCCGAAAATCATCCGGCCATCATCATTATCATTATTATCACCATCATTCACCGGTATGGAAAGCAACAAAAAGCTACCGTACCTATAACTCCCTAGTAAATATACTTAGCATAGGACATGTGGTACGAATTGGACATGAAAACAGGACACGGATATATCATGTAGAAAACCAAGTAGGTAAACAACAAGTAGATAATCCAAGAATGAAATCAGAGAATAACATTAAAGAAATTATGAGAGACGTGAATTATACGGATAACTATTGAAAATATTGGGTGCATGGGGTGTATGGAGAGTTTATTCACCCATGTACTTCGGCGTTCAACATTTCCAATTAATTAGTTGGTCATCATATCTCTCTTTGCTACGTGTGAAGTATTTAGTTCAAAGTTGAAGATACTTAATTTTTCAATGTTATTTTACCATATAGATAAAAGTAAGGTCAAATGATAACCAGGTACTTTGAATATAAGGTCCATCCATCCATAGTAATTCTGCCTGAGGGCAGGTCTTTCACTTCAATCATAGCATTTTGATGCTATGCTTGCAGCTTTACTAGGGATTATATGTGTGGTAGCTTCCCGTTGCTTTCCACATCGGTGAAGGATGATGAGATGATGATGATAATGATAAGGATTATGATGATGGCCATACGATTTCGGAACCGTTTGAGCCTTAAAATGTTCCTGACATTTGTCTTAGAGGTGAGGAAAAACCCCGATAAAACCTCACCCAGAAAACTGCCCCGACCGGGGATCGAAACCGGGCCCGCTGCGTGACAAGGCAGCACTCTACCTCGAGACCACAGCGGTTGACAATATAAGGTCAAATAAGAAAAAAAAAGTATTATCTGTATTTTTGTGTCTTAACGCAAATCCATTTTATTAAAAAAAAGTTATGAAACGATGCTTAGGGATAAAATGTAACTGAATAATGAAATTCTAAGTAAGAATTTGCTTGTAAATTTAAGAAGAAAAACAATAAATAAAAACCTAAATCAGATTAGTCCGCCTCAGTAGTTTAACTCGGGATCTCCCAAATACGATTTCCAAACTCTAGTGCTCGGGTCTGCAACAAGAAAAGCAGTTCCCACTTTATAAGATGAATAATATAATAATATAATATAATATAATAAATATAATAATAAATATAATATAATATAATATAATATAATATAATATAATATAATATAATATAATATAATATAATATAATATAATATAATATAATATAATATAATATAATTAATATAATATAATATAATATAATATAATATAATATAATATAATATAATATAATATAATATAATATAATATAATATAATATAATATAATATAATATAATATAATATAATATAATATAATATAATATAATATTAGGATAGACAATTATATACTGAATTATCATATACAGGAGTTGGGGCATCAAAAGTCCCTCCAATGTATAATAGAACGCATTTCCAGAATTGAGCCTATGATTAATTTCTTTGTGCATCTCATTCCTATTTATGATTATTGTTCCTAGGTATTTGAATTCAGCCAATTCCTCAAAATTTCCCTCATTTGCCATTAGCTGTCCATTTCCATTATATAATGTATTTCTACGTGTGGCCATATATTTAATTTTATTGATATTTACTTCCAGTCCTAATTTCTTAGTATTTCTCAATAGTATGTGCGTGTTGTCCTTTAGTATCTCCTCGTTATCGCCAATAGTACTACATCATCAGCATAAACTAACAGCTTATTAATACCATTGAGTTGTAGGCCTTCTTCATCCTCTACAGATTTGATGGCATGCTCTAGTACAAAATTAAATGGTTGAGGAGATTACGAGTATTTGAGAATAAAGTACTTAGGAGAAATTTTGGACCAAAGAGAGATGAACAGACAGGTGAATGGAAAAGACTACACGACAGTGAACTACATGGTCTTTATAGGAAGCCAGATATAATAAGAACAGTTAAGTCTCATAGACTGCGTTGGGCAGGACATGTGGCACGTATGGGAATGAAAGACATGCGTGGAAGCTTCTCATAGGAAAACCAGAGGGAAAACGCCAAGACCAAGAATGAGGTGGGAGAATAACATTAACTATGATTTGAGGGAAGTAGATTATACAGGGAATGATTGGAAAGCATTAACGCAGGATAGGGATGTATGGAGAGCTTATGTTCGCGCTGTCATGGACCTGCGGGTTCGATAGTACCAGTGAGTAAGTAAGTATTCTCATATACAGAGTGAGTCTAATTCCCCTTACAGGGTTTCAGAATTTGTAGAGGAGATTGGAAGCCATTACCGCAAACATACTTTATTTTCCATTGCACACAACATATTACAACACATGTTGCTCTCTCCGACTCCTGCTGCTTGTGAACCACTTACAAGAAGGACTCGGCGTAACGATCACCAACTTCAATATAGATGCGGTACCTCCGTACCAAGTTCTCGTACCCATGATAACCAATCCTGATTCTCCAACAACCGCAGCCAACCATAACTCGTAAGAGTAGGTCTTCCTCGGATTCTACAGGATCTCGTAAATTAAGATTTTCATGTAACCCCACAGGTAGAAGTTTATCGGGGTCAAGTCGGGAGAACGTGCAGGCCAAGCAATTGAGCCTGCCATTGCACCGAGCTGCAGTGTACAATAACATCATATCTGCGTATTCTGCAAACGTGTATACCATGGATAACAGCAACACCGTACCAATGAAGTACGTACACCTTGAATTCCGCTGTATGTTGTCGTGAAGGATTACTACTGTACTGTGCAGGTGCAAACGTCTCTGGGCGGATCACAAACTCAACTGAATAGCACGTAAACAAAATTGCAGAGGACATGGAACATTAGGTGAGCGGGGAATGACATATGGACAACCTTAGTCAAGACTATCCTAGTGAGTGCCGCCAAAAAAGCGTGTGTGGTGATTTAGCATGTAGCGGAAAATCGGTACGTTTCCGGACACGAGTTCCTATGCTAAACGTAATTCTCTTTGTCCTATAGCAGGATTATCATAATAAATATGAAAGTTTAAGTTAGTAATTTTGTATTTTAAAATTCTCTAATATTTAAATATAACTTAAATAAATAAAAACATCTAAGTAATTCATTGTTGGTTATTGTTGAATAAAAATGTCTCAGTAACAATTAAAGAAATTGTATTACATGAGTATTTTTAAATAATGCTTTTAAAATTGTTTTAAGTCATTATTGTCAAAATGATAAAGCTTTCTGTTACAACAGTAATAAGAACACCTGCCTAAATTCATATTCTTAAATTAAAGTAAACTAAACTCTGATTGGATGTTAAAACAATTAACTTTCTTATTTAACAAATCAAATTTAACCTGGTATTTAAAGGACTATTAACCAATAGAATTTAAAATTACCATCATGTGATGTAATAATGTTCTTTAAAATTATAAAAGAATTACACTATTCATTCTGCATACAACTTTCAACAAAGATAGAAGCAAGAAGAGTTCTCAAGATAAAATGTAATATTTAATACAAGAATAATTGATTCCAGAAAAGAAAAGAATTTATTTTAATTGATAGTGAAGAATAATACCACTTACATTTACTTAATCTGCTGGGAAACTACAAAATGAATAAATTTGTAAATATTTCTACAAGAAACATTTTTTTAATGATTTGAAGTGATTTCCTATCCACTGTACCAACTTCCGACCTTGAGAAGAGAATCCGGCTCTACCGAAAATTGAACCCAACCTGAACCAGTAATTCTTTTTGGGACACCAATCCTTCTTAAAATGTTACTACAACATCGGACATGAAGAGAATTACTGCGTCACAATGTCACCACAATGTGGGACAAAGCAATTACTTCTCCAGTCCCTACTACAAGTCAAACTCTGTAAGGGAAATTTGGACTCACCCTGTATATGTTTGTATTTTAATTAAAGTTCTAAATGAGAGACTGCATTGTCTATTTGATAAGATTGGGAACATCAATTAAATATAATTGATATAAATGTTTGAAAATTGATATTTGTCATAAACAGATGAGTTTTTTTCCCAAGCGATATGAACCTGAAACGCCGCCACTTGGGCCAACTCTCTCTCGGTGGTTGAGACTTTGTTTTTATACCTGACAAATTAATCACCACATTGTAAAACACGACATCGTTTGCCTGTTCTATTTTAAATTTTGTGTCTAAACAACTATCACGAGTGGGTGTAAGAATTAATGAGCGAAATAAAGCTGTACTTGACAATTTTATTCCAGAACATTAATGTATGATGCACTGCGCAGCGCACAGGGCACTTAAAAATAAAGTATGCTGTAACACTGTGTATCTGTTTTATATCGTTGTGTGAAAAAACGGGTATTTGTAAATAAGCTGCTACAAAGAATAATATTTGTAACATAAAATTTTATCACATACAAAAATCAGAATCCCATGTTTGTTTTTCTCTCTTAGAATCTATTATATACTTGGAAGAACAGATCTGCAAGTGCAGTGGCTTCCAAACGTGGTGCCGGTTTACTAAACTCAACATTTATTTACCCACTTTCACACTACTTAAATGCATTACATATTCATCAAAAGGTATTGTTACGAATACATAGATTATTTTACATAGATATTTTAATTATTTCATAGATTATTTTAATTATTCCTTACAAAACCAGTTGGTGAAATATAAAGCATTTAGACATATTATATTTCAGGATAGAATTTTGATTATGGCAGGAACAAAGATTGCAAGGCTAACTGTAAATCTCTGTATTTAGACTGTAGGAATGTTAGTACAGTGAGTTATAGCTGTAGGTGCAGAAGCTTAGTATATAAACCTTGCAAAATATGGGACTCGTGCCTGTTGAAGCAGTGAGCTGATGGATAAGTCTGCATACCATTTTTCTTAATAAAATTTGCCTAGGACAATTAGAAATGGAGTCAAGTATTTTAAGTAGTTTAATACTATATTTCAAAGTGTAAGAGTTATTAGATAATTATTAGAATGTAAATTAGGGTAGATTCGTAAACCATCATCTCCCTCCCTCGAAACTCAAGAAAGTTAGAATCTAGGTTTCTTAATACAAGCTTAGATTAATTATTTAGGGTTAGAATACTTAGGATTATTGTAATCATTTTGCGCTAGAAATAAAATAGTTAAATTAAGAATCCATTTATTTATGTTTGAAAACACGTATACCTTTATAACTAAGACATCCACATACTGACGCTCGGCTAGAACTTCATGTTACCAAAAATCCATGTCCCAAAGGTCCTTTAAGCCCTAAGAAACCAGGTATATTAAATGTTTTCAGGAGCGAGCGTTAATTATCATTTATTTATTTTACCCGTAAATATTAAAAAGAAAGTGGGACTATTTCTGTAATGACCATTCTAGTTACAACAGTTATTCAAAATGGCCGTCATAACGATCGATAACTACACTAGTGACAACAGATTTCTTCACTTAAAACCAACGTAAATCACCGATTAACACACTTATAACCAGCGGTAACCACACTAGTGATCACCGGTGACCGTCTGACCACACTAACCAGCGATAACCCACTGCCACAGCATATCTGTAGTTTCAACAAATTATGTCTGAATTTAACTTTTACTTATTTTAACCGCGTAAAACAATAAAAAGGGCGTTCCATGGGATTCACCTAAGTTAGAGTAATTGAATTAGGTTAGGTTAACTTAGCTTTTAGTTCCCTTGCATTTTAAATGTGATTTAATACGTAAAAAAATACCTCTTCGTCACAATTATAATATGAAAATTCAACATGGCTGACGCTTACAACGTAAAAACATATTTCCGCTCGTATATTTCATATCACGTTAACATACTTTCACGATAGTAATTACTCGCGGATTATTCACATCAACGTCGCTTCTTAATAATATAAATTGGATTAAAAATGGCATAAATCGCGTAAGTAAATTTTGAGTCTTGTACAACCCAACCCCAAACGTTTACGTTTTTTGAAGCCCTTTTGACTCTTATTTATTTACACATTGTCACGTATAATAAAAAACTATATAATGTTTAAATAACCAATGCAATTAATTCCATTTCATTCGTAGTTTTATTTTCATTTAAATTGCCCTGTTACCTATTTTTATATTTTTATTCGTTAAATGTAGACTAGTCGGCCACGGTGGACTAGTGATTATGCTCCTTGCCTCTGGTCCCGAGGTTCGCGAGTTCAAACCCGGCCGTGGTCGATGGATTTTTTAGGACGGAAAAATCCAAGGAGCAAGTCCTCCGGGAGAGAACTTTAAGCCGTGGGTCCCGAGTCTGAAGATTTTCAGGCTCGTAAAAAATCCTTAAGCCTGAATGAAGAGGCCTCTGTCAAAATTTACCGAATTTTCCCGTCCTAGTACTATCTTGGTTTCCTAGATGTCAGTATGAGGCGGAACGCTGACCACGTACCACTCAAAATGACATCTATACGAAAACAAGTGTAACTAAATTAGTATGGTTAAAATTCTTCCCTGTAGGGGGAGAGCGCCTAAATCTCTGTAAAGGGAAAAGCTTAGCCTTACAATACAATACAAAATAAATGTAGATTAAATAACAGTAATTATGCTATAGACATACTACATAATTATTTATTTTTGCTGTTACTTAGTTAATATATATTGATCTAATTAATATAACTGAGTAGTTAGACAGATCTTAAGGCCTTAACTCTTTCAGGTAAGAATGTTATTAGTTAAAATCTGAGTTCTGTGTGCAGGGATTGGTTCCGGTGTACTAGATGTTACCACGCTCGTTTGCAGCTACGATTTTCGCGGATACAAAGCCGACCAAAACCAATGAATTTTTAAGGGCGTTAAAGTCCTGTAGTAGGAGGTTAAGGCTCCCACTTTTTCTAGACAATCGGCACTTTATGTCAGCCGGGTTGTCCAGCCCTGCGTGACGGCCGCCTTTACCCCTATAACAAGTGTCTGGTACTCATTTCCGTTAGAGGCTGAGTCGACCCCAGGGCCATAGTGCCGCCAGAGGGTTTGGGTCAGTTTAAAATCCTGACCCCAACGGGACTTGAACCCTCGACCCTCCGGCTTGTAGCTCAGTGCCTTAACCACTATGCTACGGCGTGCCCCCTACTTGAAAATCATATCTTTATAAATATTTTTGCAAAAAAAACTCTATACGATTCTGAGGTTCTTTGATTATGCAAAATTAATTAGATATTTTGATGTTTTGTTTACAATTGCATTTATTCGATTTTTTTTTAGTGTGATGGAAGAAAACCTTAATAATGTAAACTATTGTAATCTCAAATTTATAAAAAGTTAGTTTTGAATATAAATTTTAGTCTGATGTTCTAAAGACCTATGCTTCTGTAATACACACAATGAAAAATCACAAAACTATCTAAATAGTTCTGTCATTTTCATTGTGTATGTTACAGAACCTTAGTAACTGAGCTATCCCATTCAACAATGTAATAGCAAAAGAAATGGTGTATTGAAGAAAAGTTAATTGTTAGAATGTTAGGTATTGAGAGGAACTAAACGTTATATTTATGACTATTTAACTTCTTCTTCTTCACGGTTTAGGCTTATTTACTAGCCTGTTCCGGCTCCAAAGTGTTGCTCTTTCCATCTTTTCTTTGGTCTTCCCAAACTTCTTCTTCCTCGTGGTGAATAGCTCTATGCTGCTTTTGGTATTCTATTCTCAGTCATCCTTGCCAAGTGTTCTTTCCAGTTTGTTCTGTATTTCTCTATCGTTGTGTTTAATTCCTCTACTTTTAGTTGATGTCTTATTTCCGTCTTATTATTTAATCCATGTCCCAAATGGTACTCAATGACCAATCACATTTCAATGAGTTTTGTTTCACAACCAATGACAGTTATGTTTCACCTCGCTCTTTATCGATTTCTTTTTACCAGCTCCTGCTTTTGTGATAAAGAAAGCTCCTCCCTTTTAATATTCTGAACAGCTCAGAGCATTATTTTTCTCCAACAAATACATTGAATATAGCAAATAATGAACAGATTCCCTGATTTTACTGAGGTATTTACTAGAAAATAAATTAATAATCTATAATGTTGATTATAATATACAGTTTGATGTGTTTCATTATTTCTCCACTAGCGTGCATTCTTACAATATTGCAATTCTATTTGGCAACAAATAATATGATATTGTTACAGTGTATATACATAACCTCACATTTCTGATTTATTTTCAAACATCGCCGTTTACATTAAGTATATAATACTTTAAAATTACGGTAACTATATTTAAATAACGACTGTTGAGTAAACTACTTAATTTTATAGCCCTAACAAATGCCACTCTTGATTCCCAATAATAATAAGTACTGCCACGAGTGATTTCCAATTTATCTAGAGAATTTGGAAATCAAGAGTGGCATTTGTCAGGACTATTTAACGAATAAAATTAAGCTGTTTACTCGCAAATCGTTATTTTACTATAGTTATTTTAAAATATTTACATATTTCATGTAAACGGCGATGTTTGAAAACAAATGAGAAACGATAGATACGCTTCATCTGCTTCTTTTGTTCATCACTGCAACCAGTTCATATTATTTATTGCCAAAGGAACGCAATATTGTAAGAATGCTCTCTAGTGGAAAAAATGAAACACAAACTGTATATTAATTCATTTCTGATGTTCTATGACAATTATATTTTTCTGGAATGTTATTACCTGGGAAAAAATACAATTAAGAAAGTGCAAACAGTTGTTTCTTTTTTTTTTGGTGGTATAATCAATTGCTACAAATGTTTTTATATTAACTCCCGCATGCGCTACGTGTTGACATTCATGCACTATATATACATTCTGGTAGCCGTATTTCTTACAGAGTCAGTCACTGCAAAATAAAGCTATTCAGATTGTTAAAAAGGAGGTGCTTTATTTATTATGATAAACTTTAATTGGTAAATTCTAGGCGAAACACGACTGTGATTGGTTGTAAATAAAAAAATAATAGAAATGCGATTGGTCATTGACTCCCATTTGGGGCACGAGTTAAATAATCTAGATAAATTCACTTGTCACTTCGTGGCTCGTGAATTTATCGCTAATTTGGAAATTAGTCGTGACATTACTTATGATAATCTATATACTTAATTTGTTGTAAAATGTGTTTTGTCACATATTATATGCTGGTCAATTATAATTACGTTACTGGGCATTATCACTACTAACTACCTTTATTAATGGAGAATAAGCATTACTACTGTTGATATTTTAAAAATTAATTATATGAATTTTAAAATATTTTAAGGGGTCCTGGGAAACCTCACAGTTAATAATGAAAGTTAATGGTCTATTCTTTCAGTATTAAATCAGGAGTTAAACAAGGTGACCCCCTCTCAGCTACCCTATTTGGCTTAATCATTGATTATATATTTAAGAAAATGGAATTAAGGGGAAATATTACAACAAAACTTAAACAATGTATAGCTTATGCAGATGATATACCGATTACAGCAAGAACCAGACAAGCGTTATGTGAAACCTTCACAAAATTGAAAGAGAAATCTAAAAAAATTGGTCTAATAATAAATCAAGAGAAAACAAAATATTCGAAATGTAGTAATCACAATAAAAATTCTGAAAATCTACAAATTGATGATACACAAATTAACACAGTAGAATCATTTAAATACTTAGGTACCAAAGTAAATGGACATAATACATTAGAAGAGGAAGTAAAAGGAAGATTGGTAAATGGAAAATAAAGCTTATTTGCAAATAGAACCTTATTTAAAAGCAAATTAATATCAAAAACTGCAAAAATAAGTTTATACAAAACACTCATTAGACCAGTAGTTACATATGCTTGCGAAACTTGGGTCCTAAAAGAAAAATAAAATAGAAATTACTAATTTTTGAAAGAATAATTTTAAGAAGAATATTTGGACCAAACAGAGGAACTGATAACTGTTGGAGAATCAAAACAATTAATGAACTAAACAAATTAATCAAAAATCAGAACATAGTAAACCATATAAGATCTCTCAGCATGGGTTGGCTTGGACATTTGATAAGAATGGATGATCAGATACTGGTCAAAAAACTCTACAAATGGAAACCTATAGGAGGTAGAGCTGTAGGAAGACCGAAGATCAGATGGGAGGATGACACAATGAACGATCTAAAGAAAATGAAAGTGGTTGACATGAATATGGCAAGAGACAGATTGGCATGGAGGAGGATTGTTGAGAAGGCCAAAACTTTCACTTTTGAAGTTGTCGTGCCTTAAGATGATGATGATGATGAATGGTCTATTCATAATTTAGTTTCTTTAATATTCTTAAGATGACAAAATCGCAGTGATCCTTATCAGTAAACTCTTAAACTAAGGATAGAGTTTATTTAATGTGTTAGCGTCTAAATGTAAATTATTGCTATTTTTATTATAGTGGTATATGCGTATGTGCTTGTAATACTAACTGTAATAATGTGTTGTTATACAAGCATATAAATTAGTAAATAGGGCGGCTTCGTGGCGCAACTAGAAAGACACTCGCCCTCCATCTCTGGGTCGAGACTTCGCGTCTCGGTTACTCCATGTGATGTTCGTGGGTGGATGAATCGGAGTCTGGAGAAGTTTTTTGTCGGTATTTTTTTTTGTGTTCCCCTGCTTAAAACTTAAGTCGACCGCTTATCCATACCCATATCAACCACTTCCTTTTAATTTAATCTGCTCTGGCGATGAAGCGATAGACATGGTCAGCGATTAATGAAAGAAGTAAGATGCAGTTCATTAACCAACAAAATCTAATCATTAAGAGTAGGGGTTAATCTGAAACGAAAATTTAAAAATCGCTAGAGCGGTCGCAATTTTCGATTTTTCGCAACGAAACTGAATATGCTATAAAAAACGAGAAAGGTATTCTTGGAAAATCAGCGTAATATGGCCATTAGAAGTTGGAGTTTACCCGAAAATCGAAATTATGAAAATACCTTTAGCAGCCATCTTGTTTTTTTTTCGCACTGTAACTGTATACCAAACAATTTACGTAACAAAAGAAAGATATTTCGTAAAGCAGCAATTTTTATTGTGATTACTACATTTAAAATATTTTGTTTTCTCTTGATTTATTATTAGACCAAATTTTTTAGATTTCTCTTTCAATTTTGTGAAGGTTTCACATAACGCTTGTCTGGTTCTTGCTGTAATAAGTATATTATCGTAAGTAATGCCACGAGTGATTTCCAAATGATCGATAAATTCACGACTCACGAAGTGAGGAGTGAATTTATCTAGAGAATTTGGAAATCAAGAGTGGCATTTGTTAGGACTATTTAACGAATAAAATTAAGCTGTTTACTCACAAATCATTATTTAACTATAGTTATTTTAAAATATTTATATATTTAATGTAAACGGCGATGTTTGAAAACAAATGAGAAACGATAGGTACGCTTCTACTGCTTCATTTGTTTATCACTGCAACCAGATCATACTATTTATTGCCAAAGGAACGCAATATTGTAAGGAGGAGCTTTCTTTAATATGGTAATTATAACACTGATAAATATTTGATGAAAACACGACTCTGATTGGTTGTAAAACAGAAATCATTGAAACGTGATTGGTCATTGACTCCCATTTGGGGCATGAGTTAATAGTCTGCATAAGCTATACATTGTTTAAGTTTGTTGTAATATTTCCCTTAATTCCATTTCTTAAATATATAATCAATGATTAAGCCAAATAGGGTAGCTGAGAGGGGGTCACCTTGTTTGACTCCTGATTTAATACTGAAAGAATAGACCATTAACTTTCATTATTAACTGTGACGTTTCCCAGGACCCCTTAAAATATTTTAAAATTCTGAAAATCTACAAATTGATGATACACAAATTAACACAGTAGAATCATTTAAATACTTAGGTACCAAAGTAAATGGACATAATACATTAGAAGCATAAATTGGATTTAGTGAGGAATTCGCTTAAATTGTATAGTGCATCTGTTGACCTTTCTTTGACATTTTCATTAATTTAAAGTAAATTTAAACAAACTTAGAATATAATTATTTTGTTATGACATTTTGTAGTGTTTCATAGAACACTTCTCTTTGTTACAAAGGTTTAGATATATCAGGTGAATATACACTAATAAAATGTATCATATTATTTTGTAACTTTATTTTTACATGTAACAACAATATTGAAACACAGAACAAACTGGAAAGAACACTTGGCAAGGATGACTGAGAATAGAATGCCAAAAGCAGCATACAGGTATTCACCACGAGGAAGAAGAAGTTTGTGAAGACCAAAGAAAAGATGGAAACAGCAGCAATTTGGAGCCGGAACAGGCTAGTAAATAAGCCTAAACCGTGATGAAGAAGAAGAAAAAGAAGACTTTTACATGTAAAATGATATTATTACGAAAATATTGGAAGGTTCATATAGAAAGAATGGAAGACAACCGACTTGCAAAAAGAGCTCAAGAAGATAGACCAATGGACGGGAGTAGAATAAGAGGAAGACCAGCCAAGATATGGATAGACAGTGAATGCACATTCAATGCGTCTTCCTCCGAGGAGTGATTTTGGAAATAAGCAGGATGAAAATCCTACAAATTATGATTAAACAGAAGAAGAAGAAGAAGAAGGTTATAATATTAAATTAATATAGTACAAATTATATTACTTTACTTTAATATTGAGTTACAATAGTATATTACGATGCGAGGTTGGGAAGTGGTTTTTCAGAATTGAGGAAAAATGTTTAAAAACCGAGCGATAGCGAGGTTTTTAATTTCCGAGATTCTGTAAAACTCTTCACAAACGTGCGTTGTACATTGTTTTTTACGCGATGGTGTTTTCAAAATAATAAATAATAGTGAAATAATATCTTTGTTGGAAATATTTGCGTTCAATTACAAACAATTGACTAACGTTAACAGTGTGGGCAATGTTTATTAGTTGAAACAACAGGAGGCCTTGAGAACAATTATTGATAACATGGCCGCAAGTATGTATTTATTGTTTTATATTGTTTCAAATAAAGTTCAGTTGATTTAAAATGCAGTGATTGGTTTCGTATAATGTATATAAACACTACCTTTTGGTTATTTTCTGTATATACATTGTACGTAGTATACATAGAGGGCAGTGGTGTTACTTCCCGCACGTGGGTGTAAATGTAATATTACAGTATAGTTATTTAGGTTGGCAACCCCGAAATGTAGGATGTTGAACTTTCAATAATGGTCGCCATTGCTGTAAGTACGACAAAACGCACTATCGCGCAAAAATGTAGTTTACTTGCGTTCATTATAACTCCCTCATTTTACTTTATAAACTGCTAATTCCCCTACGTTGTACTGCTTGTAACTTATTAAAACTGTGTGATCTCATTCATATATTCATATATATGTACTGCTTCGGTGATCTAGGGTTTACATTCCTTGCCTTGAATCCCGAGGATCGAGAATTAATATCGGCTGTGGTTAATGGATTTTTTAGAATGGAAAAGTACAAATTCTCCGGGAGAGAATTTAACACATGGGTCCCGAGTTTGAAGATTTTCGGGCTAATAAAATTCCTAAAGCCTAAATTAGAGCCTCTGAGTAAAATTTAATGTATTTCCTATCCAAGTACGCTAATATTTTATTTGCCTACTGGGGGTGTCTTCAAGGAGATCAGCCAACTACTTGTCATTCTCTGTCATCTGTAGCCATATAAGCGTAATCACATTAGCTTGGTTGAATAACTCCCGCAAGCGAGCATCCTCTCGCCAATATATGGATATAGACAGACAGACTATGTATATTAAATGTTATATCGACTTTATCTGCGCATATGAATTCAATAAGTACAATTGCAAAAAATCAAAATATTATTTCATTCACGCGTGACACACGATATAGAGTAAACTCATATAACCGATTTTTTCTCCTCAATAAAATATTTTTTTCGAATAATTTAAAATACTTTATTTTATAATGATAAAAAAATGAGAATTTTTTATTATGTCTTGTCATTTTAAGTATTTTGTCAAAATTGAAATTAACTAACTCAGAGGCATTATCAAACCTGTAGGTTCATGGCAGCGCGGACATATGCTTTCCACATGCCCCTATCCCGAGCTAATGTTTTCCAGTCATCCCCTATATAGTCACTCTCTCAAATCATGGTTATTGTTATTCTCCCACCTCATTCTTGATCTACTAACTGGGAGATTTTCCTCTGGTTTTCGTACAAGAAGATTCCATTCTCTCTTTCACTCCCCATTCGTGCCACATGTCCTATCCATCGCAGTCCATTAGACTTAACTATTCTCATTATACAGTGTATATGGTTTGCTATGTTTTTAGATATTAAACCAAAAAGTTATCACAATATTGTGTGAAAACTATTGTTACTCAGCAAACTATATCAGACTTGTGTCTTTAGAAATATCTTAGTACCATCTTTCAGAATTACAAAATTGATATTTATACAGTTAATATCCTTTATAATATAATGTAATCAAAAAGGCATTAATCTTCTCGATTGTACTGTCCAGTGTTGTAGATCCGTTCAATTAGCTTAACGTTTAAAAGCATTAATCAAGTTTTATGTAATGAACAATTTTTATAGCGTTCTCGTAGTTGAGAATTTGTTCAAATTCCAAGAAAGGAAATTAATATTTTGTAAGCATTGAAAATAAATATTTTAATTGCATATTAACCCTAAACTTAATTTCATTGTACTATTAAACATTATTTTCGTTATTGTTCAGTTTGACCAGATAATTAATTGTTTAGTATGTACTATTATTTTACATTTTTGTATTTAAATGCAACATATGTTTGTCCTGGTGAGTGGAAGAGAAGGCCACGTGGCCTTAACTCCACCAGGCTAAATAAACCTATTCTAAAATCTATTTTAAAAACATTACAATAAATTATAAGTTTAAAGTTGTATCGAAATTAGTTACCGAGTGACTAGCCTAAACGGTATCATTTGACATTTATGTTTGTAGGCTCCAAATTCAAATACCAAGGGCCGGGCCAAAGTGACTGCTTTTTTTCAGGCTTTCGTCTTGAAGGCAAATAATGAGTTGGAACTACAAGCCAATTTCACCATTAAGCATAAATTCAGTACCCATTAAAATTACATTCATGAAATTTTATGACAATCCGGCTGATTTCCATGAAGCTTCTCAGTAAGATAAATGTCTCCTGGAAGCGTTACGAGCGCTTCGCAGGACAAGGATGGTGGAAGGGCTGCTTCCTCTGAGCCTCCAAACATGCTCCTCTGGGTATCCACCCCCCAAGAGAGGGCTGCTTCTTCATGGATGGAATGAGTAAGGAGAGATATCCATTGTTAGCCAGGAACTATCAAGCAAGAGGAAGGCGTGATGTTGGAAGACCTAGAAGACGTTGGGCTGATGCAATATGAAGTCGGAACGGGCAATTGCCTAATCCCTGGAGTGATGATGATGATGATGAAATTTTACTGTAAACTGATGACGAACACTACGATGAAAATAAACACTAAAATAATAAATAAATGAAGATTCCATAAGGAATATGTAAAACATGTCTGACAAGAACGAAACATTTCGGCAGTGATTGTATAATTTAACATGTTTGGGAAACTATCTTCATAGACTGACTACTATAGTTGTGGATCGAAACAGTAACAGAATACGTTATGCATATTAGGGAGTAGTATTTTATATGATAGCTCTTTTTTTACTCGAGTTATTGGTGGTGCGATTCAAATCTGGCCATAAAGTACCGAAAAATGTTATTCAGAGTTCTTTATTTCAGGTTTGAGTAGGCGTATGTTAGGTGCTGTATATAATTTTTATCCTTTCCTTGTCAACTCTATGCCTGTTATGTAGATAATTCATAAGTGTTATATGTATAATTTAGCCCTGGTGATGTGGAAGAGAAGACCTTTCGGTCTAACTCCATCAGGTAAAATAAATAAAGTAAATAAATAAATACAGATCTGCGATTTTACTTTCTTTCTAAACGAGTCATGCTAAAGATTTTTATTCTCTAAAAACCATTGGAGTTTGAACCCAGTGGAGTTTGAACCAGCAAACTTTGGAATCAGAGACGAAGTGGTAATGAGGCATGTTAGTTTACCGGCACCCTGTGAATAGGACAACGAAAATTATTATTTCTAAAGCAACCGAATGTAACAATAGTGTATTTTAGAATCCTCGTATATCTACGTATTTTGAGTTATCGTTACACTCTTGCATTTCTCAAATCGTTTCATGTCAGAGATTTTATGTGAGCAAAAACAAGAATAAAATCAGGCCGAGGTTTATTTTCATAGTATTGTACATGACCAAAAAATAAATAAATAATTTAATTTAGCCCACATACAATTATTTTGACAAACTCTAGCATAATAAATTAAAAAATATAATAATGAAGTAATATGAAGACATTTCCGATTGAGGGTCTTTCCACTTTTCAGCGGTTGCCCGTTTACCAGCCGGCTGCTGGCCCTTCACATCCACATGTGTCAATCACAGAGGTAGATGATCAACAGCCAGTGTAGGGGTGACATGTGGTTAGCATGTCGAGTCCCCCAGCCGTTATAACTGGTTTCTCAACCTGGAGCCGCTACTTATTGTAGCTACCCAATTGCCTCACGATGCTGGGTGGGCACCGGTCCCATTTACCTTCTTAATTAATTAAAAATATAAAATATAAAATTATGGAATATTCACCTGAAAGGTCCGTCTCCTCAACTTAATTATTTAACTGTAGCGCTTTCGGGACTTGTCCCATCATCGGCAGGATTCAAAACTGGTGTTTCACTGAAGATCTGGTAGAGCGTGTTTTTCATGAAGGACATCATATGTTAAATATTGAAAACACCCTAACAGTAATGCACAGAGAAAATTATCCAGCGAAGATAAACGTACTCGAAGAGATGGAAATCATGAAAGCAGCTCACATCAACGACAATCTGATAAACGAAAACGAATCCAATACATGTAACCCCCTCTATCAGATCTTCAGTGAAACACCAGTTTTGAATCCTGCCGATGATGGGACAGGTCCCGAAAGTGCTACAGTTAAATAACTAATTAAGTTGAAGAGACGGACCTTTCAAGTGAATATTCCATAATTTTATATTTTAAATTTGAATAATACCTCAACGGAACACATCATGAATCTTATAAAAGTTGATTTACCTTCTTATAGCGATGTAGACAAGCAATTTGAGATAGGTAAGCGATGGTCACAGACAAAAATTTTCTAAGTTAAGTTATAAAAGTTGATTACGTTTGATATTCACAGTCCACTACTAACTCACTGGCAGTATCGAACCCCGAAGGTTCATGGTTAATGTTATTCTTTCATCTCATTCTTCACGTACTGTAGCTCTACTGTACTTACAGGATGGTTTCCTTCTTGTTTTCGTAAGAGTATCCATGCCCCTCTTTTATTCCCCATTTGTGCCACATGTCCTGCCCACCGCAGCCTACAAGATTTAATCAATTTTTAATTTATATCTAGTTTCCATAAAGATAATCTGTTCACTGTTACGTAGTCTTATCCATTCACCTCTCTGTTCTTCTCTCTTTGGTCAAAAAATTATCCTAAGAACTTTATTCTCAAATACCCAAAACTTATATACTGTATTATATAAACTACTCCTTGAAATTGAAGAAATTATTTTAATATCCATGACTATTAACCACATTTACTTTCAACCAAATAAATGGAATACTTTTTTTTCTTCCTGACCCAAACCTTCTGCGGCATTATGGCCCTCGGGTCGACTCAGCCTCTAACGGAAATGAGTACCAGACTCTTATTCTGGGAGTGAAGGCGGCCATCTCGCAGGGCTGACAACCCGGCTGACATCAAGTGCTGATTGTCTGGAAAAAGTCCTACTACCCGAAGGGCCTCCTGAGGCCTGTTGTGGGATTACTTAAAATAAGAGTCCTTGTTTCGCACCCATACACAGTAATGTAACTGGAAGAATTAGATTTTTATATGTTTGCAGTTTAATTCTTTTGAGAGAAGTTGGGAACACAAGAGAGCGTTAAGCATGTATTTTTCAGAAATAATTACAATACATTGAACTAACTAACTCACTGATTCTATCGAACCCGTATGTTCATGGCCGCGCGGACATAAGCTCTCCATAGATCCCTATCCTGAGCTAATGTTTTCCAATCATTCCTTGCACAATCTAATTCCTCGAATCATGGATAATTTTGTTCTCCGGCCTCATTCTTGGTCTGCCAACTGGGTGTTTTCCTCTGGTATTCCTACAAGAAGCTTCCATGCACCTCTTACATCATTCCCCATTCGTGCCACATGTCCTGCCCATCGCAGTCTACGAGACTTAACTGTTCTTGTTATATCTGGCTTCCTATACATACCATGTAGTTCACTATTATTCAGTTTCTCCATTCACCTGTCTCTTCATATATTTTTGGCCCAAAAGTTTTCCTAAGAACTTTATTCTCAAAAATCTAATCCACTATTAAAGAAAATTAGGCAAAATAGAAGTTTTATCATCGAGTGATATATCTATACCTTACACCTAAGTGGTTTCAATAAAATCTACCTATTAAAATCTAAGCAGCCATATTCACAGAACTAAGCTTTTAATGAATTACTAATTATTTATTGAAAATTTCACAGATGTTGTGAAAAAATGTCTTATAACCGAGGACGATAAAAAATGTTTGATAAAAACAGAGAAAATTATCTTTCAACTTTCTACTGAAGGTATGAAGAGGGAACATAACAAGTTACCTTAGTAACTAACTAACTAACTCACTGGCACTATCGAACCCGTAGGCTCATGGCCGCGCGGACATAGCTCTCCATACATCCCTGTCCTGAGCTAATGTTTTCCAATCATCCCCTGTATAATCTATTTCCCTCAAATCATAGTTAATGTTATTCTCCCACCTCATTCTTGGTCTACCAACTGGGCGTTTTCCCTCTGGTTTTCCTACAAGAAGCTTCCATGCCCGTCTTTCATTTCCCATTCGTGCCACATGTCCTGCCCATCGCAGTCTACGAGACTTAACTCTTCTCATTATATCTGGCTTGCTATAAAGACCATGTAATTCACTGTTATGCAGTGTTCTCCATTCACCTGTCCAAGTTACATTAGTTACTGTTAATAATATTAGAATGGTATTATTTATTTTACGAAGCTGTTTCATTCATTTAAACCCTACTTATAAAAATGATGAAACTGGACATAGGATGGTATAGTTGAGTGGTACATGTGCTGTCACTAAGTAACCAGAAACTTACATGAGAAGTAAGGCTTATAGCATTGCCACTGTTAACACAGGTGGTAATTTCACACATACACACGTCTCACATAACCACATATCGCGTCACGACGCCAGATAACGATGGACGCACACTGTAACGATGTCAGCGGCGTTATGAGCAAGCCCGCTCACCCCTAGAGTCATTTATATGCTAGAATTGAGTCGGCGCGTAACCATCTTCTGTTTCCTTCTCTGGAAAAACCATCATTTCACACGTTTCATTTGCCAATAGCTACTCCTATCTTTATATTCAAACGGATGTTAAGTATCTTATGTATGCATATGTTATCCATGACAATATGAATGTCTACCGCATCCAAGGACAAAATATCAGTTAAAATAGTAGTAGTAGGACTTTATTAGACAAAAAGTAAGATATTTACAATATTATTTACAAATATGGGTTGCACGGGCAGTAAGCCGTACGTGCTGTTGACAGTCCGTTACAATAAAGTAATAATTGGTACTAGTGTAAAGAAAAATAAACAACAGAAACAGCAATAACATTACAATTACATAAAGAAAGCACAATAATAATATTACAATTAAATAATAACACAATAGCATTATACACTAAAAACATTAACATTACAATTACATAAAGAAAACACAATAATATTACAACTAAGTAATAACACAATAGCATTATACACTAAAAAAATAATATGGGATGCTCAAAGATGTTACAGTGCAGTACAGTAAAATTCAATACTTAACTTCGAGGCATCTGCTACTAATCTATCCATGGATCGACAGCCTTAGAAGTCCCTTGGCCTACCAGACGGCTGCTGGCCTCACATCCACATGTGTTAATCACAGAGGTGACGGCTGCTGGCCTCACATCCACATGTGTTAATCACAGAGGTAGACGATCATGCAGTCAGTGTAAGGGTGACATGTGCTCAGTGTGTCGGATCCCCCAGCCGTTATAGCTGGTTTTCTCAACCTAGAGCCGCTACTTATTGTTGCTATCCAAATGCATTAGGATGCTGGGTGGAAACCGGTCCCATACTGTGCGAAATTCCATGAGTTCTTTCCCATGGAGACTCGAATCAGCGCAAGTCCCATAGCTCTGCGCTAAGACTTCTTGTCTTATATACTCGCCTATGGCGCGGGATAATATGCTACTACAGGATTTCATTATTCGTTCCATACTATGTATTATGTGTTATTAATTTAATTATAATTAATTCATAATAGTTAAACCTAACTAACAAACTAACTCACTGTTATTATCGAACCCGTAGGTTCATGACCTCGCGGATATAAGCTCTCCATACACCCCTGTCCTGAGATGTTTTCCAATCATCCCCTGTATCATCTACTTCCCTCAAATCATATTAATATTATTCTCCCATCACATTCTTGGTCTACCAACTGGGAGTTTTCCTTGTGGTTTTCCTTCAAGAAGCTTCCATGACCCTCTTCCATTCCCAATTCCTGCCACATGTCATGCCCATTGCAGTCTACGAGACTTAAATTTTATTATTATATCTGGTATCCTATAAAGATTATGTAGCTCACTCTTATGTAGTCTTCTCTATTCGTCTATATGTTCACCTCTTTTTGGTCCACAAAATCCCCTAAAAAACTTTATCATCAAATACTGGTAACCTTTTCTACTTCCAAAGCAAGAGTCCATGTTTTGCATCCATATAATATAACTAGAAGAATAAAAGTTTTATATATTTACAACGTATATATATATTTTTCCCAACTTCTCTTAAAAAACATTTAACTGAATGTAACTTTACTGCTATTACTGATCTGAATTTTGAATCGCAAGTTAGTAAAAAGCTCCAAAAAAATGTGTCAATTCCATTCCATAGCTGTACTTCATGTTATCTAGATTAAAAGTTATATTTATTTATTTATGAGACAGCTTTAAATTTCTGTGTAATTAAATTATATTTAATTTTCGTCCTGTCAACCTCTAACGGAAATGAGCACCAGACGCTTGTTCTGGGGTAAAGGCGGCCGTCACACAGGGCTGACAACCCGGCGGACATTAAGTGCCGATTGTCCAGAAAAAGTGGGAGCCTTAACCTCCTACTACCCCAAGAGCCTCCTGGGGCCTGTAATGGGATTTTAAAAAAATTAAACTGTTTTATTTCATTCTTATTTGTAGCCGTCTAAACATATGTCACATCGCCTTGTAAGATCTTTAGGTATCCACTAGGCTGTGTGTTATTCTATTCGTCAAGTATTTTCGTGAAGATATAAACGGATTTTTTATTCTGTGTTATGAAATGGGGATTATGACGTGAAGAAGTAATTCTCTCCATGCCCGATGTTGTAGTAACATTTTGAAGAAAGATTGGTGTCCCCAAAAAGAATTACTGGTTCAGGTTGGGTTCAATTTTCTTTTGTAGAGCCGGACTCTCTTCTTAGGGTCGAAGTTGGTACACTGGATAGGAAAACACTTCAAAATTACTAAAAAATGTGTTTGTAGAAATAACTGCAAATTTATTCACTTCTTAATTTCCCAGCAGATTAAGAAAATGTAGGTGGTATTATTCTGCACCGTCAATTAAAAAATAAATTATTTTCCTTTCTTAAAACAATTATTCTTCTTTTATTAAATATTACATTTTATCAGGAGATCTCTATTTGCTTCTATATTTGTTGAAAGTTGTATGCAGAATGACTAGTGTAATTCTTTTATAATTTTAAAGAACATTATTACATCACATGATGTTATTTTTAAATTCTATTGGTTAATACTCCTTTAAACATAAGGTTTAAATTGATTTGTTAAATACGAAAGTTAATTGTTTTAACATCCAATCAGAGTTTAGTTTACTTTCATTTAAGAATATGAAGTTAGGCAGGTGTTCTTATTACAGTTATAACAGAAGGACTTATAATTTTGACAACAATGACTTAAAACAATTTTTAAAAGCATTCTTTACAAAGACCGTAATGTAGTACAATTTCTTTAATTGTTACCGTGACATTTTTATTCAACAATAACCAACAATAATTATTTAGATGATTTTATTTATTTAAGTTATATTTAAATATTAAAATAATTTTAATATATAAAATTATTAACTTTAACTTTTATATTCATAATAATATTAAATTCTTGCTATAGACGAAATTGGTCATATAATGAATTTCTAACCCAACATTTACCTTGACGACTGAGGAAAGTCAGAATAAACGCAGGTTTGTCGCCACTGGGATTTGAACTTATGAATTCCTGGATTTAGAGTCTCAAACGCTACCACTTGCGCTAACTCGCTCGATGATTGAACCTCTGTCAGAATTAATAAGTTTGTTGATGCAATTTACATAATTAATAAAATATATCGTTATTCCACGGAAAAATATTTTTCTTCCTATTTTAAAGAGAGAATTATAAATAAAGTGAGGGTGTGGAAGTAGCCGTGCCTTCTGAGAGATGTACAAACATTATGTAACATTTACATAAAGCTCTCCATTACTCTTATCAAAGCTTTTTAAAGTGGTTTTCGTCATGGAAAGTGGGGAAAGCAATTTTAAATTATTCAACGTACAATAACATATCGATGTCATTATTATTTCCTGATTTTTTTATAAATCCACTGGGCAATGAAAACTTTCATAAAAATAACTACATGCATATTGACATATTTTATTCATAAGTAATGCCATGAGTGATTTGCAAATTATTGATAAATTCACGACAAAAAGTGAGGAGTAAATTTATCTAGAGAATTTGGAAATCAAGAGTGGCATTTGTTAGGACTATTTAACGAATAAATTTAAGCTGTTTACTCACAAATCATTATTTAAATATAGTTATTTAAAGTATTTGTTACTTAATGTAAACGGCGATGTTTGAAAACAAATGAGAAATGTTTATTAGGCTTCATTTGTTCATCACTGCAACCAGATCATATTATTATTATATAAAACTTTCCTCATTAGAGGATTGCCTCAAGGACAAAGTGATACAGACAATTAATTTTTGTAATTGATGAAATACATTTTGTAAATACATTTTAAAAAATTCAACTTGTAGGCCTAATTGAAGTATACATACTGTAAAGTAATTTTGTAAATATGGTTCCTTAGTTGTGTTGTGAATTTATGTTGTGATTTCCATATTTGCGAATTCCGAAGGAATGAAGCAGTTGAGGCTGTTATAAAGACTGATTAACTCATGTCCCAAATGGGAGTCAATAACCAATCACGTTTCAATGAATCTTGTTTTACAACCAATCACAGTCGTGTTTCACCTCGATATTTATCTACTTATGTTTATCATATTAAAGAAAGCTTCTCCTTTTTAATGTTCTGAACAGGACAGAGCATTATTTTGCAATGACTGACTCTCGAACAAATATGTTGGATATAGCAAATAATGAACAGATTCCTTCGAACTATACATTTGATAATTGTGTGTTCAATAATTGTGTTTTTAAATAATGATTTTATGGAGTTGTTTTCTAAAAAATAATTAATAATCTATAATGCTGGTTATGTTTAATTTTGATGTTTAATTTTTCCCCACTAGGCTGCATTCCTACAATATTGCGATCCTATTTGGCAATAAATAATATGATCTAGTTGCAGTGATGAACAAATTAAACATAAAAACGTTTCTCATTTATTTTCAAACATCTCCGTTTACATTAAATGGGTAGACATTTTAAAATAACTTTATTTAAATAATGATTTGTGAGTAAACACCTTAATTTTATTCGTTAAATAGTCCTAACAAATGCCACTCTTGATTTCCAAATTCCCTAGGTAAATTGGAAACCAATCGTGGCAATACTTATGAAAATATTCTTGAAAAATGTTTATAGATCTTCACCTTACTATCAAGTAGATACCGAAAATGGCCATGACCTATATATACATATATAAAACGCGCGCGCGCGCACACACACACACACACACACACACACACACACATATATATGTGTGTGTGTGTGTGTGTGTGTGTTTGTGTTTTAACGCTATACCGATCGCAATGTTTTTGTTTTATCAGAACCAATCTTCGCGTATATCAATTAATTAAGAAAGTAAGGGTGAATTCGTTAACCATCTAAAACGGACCATTAGGTGCAGGAGTTCACCTCAAACGAAAATTTATTTTTTGTCTACTCTTGTTTCCGCTGCCTTCACTATGCCATGATTGATGTGAAGCAAGTTATATATATATATATATATCTCCGAGCTTCTCTTTCTTGGCTCATATATTTATTTCTTAGGTCAGGGTAATTCGAGTATTTTTATTTGTAATTTCTCGTTCACTTTTTCAAGTCGATAATAAGAATAGAGATCGTGGGATTTAATGCAGATGTCTTGGAGAAAAAATCGGTACAGAGCAATTAGTGCAAAAAATTCATAAATATGCCAAAGCGTGTTTTTTTTAATTATTCCTGAACAGATAAAATTGGTTCACAACGTTTGTTAAAAACGTTAAAAATGACGAAAAAGTGTAATTCTTCACCATTGTATTATTAGGCCCTTAATCGTTATAGAGGGTTTATTCGGGACTTCAATTATAGCCATATATGACGCCTATGAATAATGAATATTTTGTGTAAAAGAATCTAACTTTTTTCACAATTCGCTAAATTGAAAAAAAAACAGATGTCTCAGTATATACCATCCATATGGCCAATAATAATCCCACAGGTAATGTTTGAAGTACATTTTGTTGTTGAATGAATTCTCTACAACTCCCGTTAAAACGAAAGTACATATATAACAATTAAACACTTAAAAAACTCCTCCAAATTTGGGGTATTTCAGTGTGCCGTACCGCCGAAGAGGAAGGACCGCCATGGTGAGGAAAGGAGCGAGATCGCTGTTCAGCTCTTGAGCAGCCGAAGCATCAAGAGTGTTCCTCCAGCACGCCTGCATTTCCCTACAGGTGGCGCGTCAGACCGAAATAACTCGATGTTCAGAGGCGTTTCAAGGCATTTAATTTAACGTAACAGACGTTTAAATACAAAGTTGTTACAGAGTAACTCCTGAGTAATAAAAATAATTCTGACGATTCCAGTTAGATTATTATTGGCCATATGGATGGCATATTACTGAGACACCTGTTTTTTACATTTTAGCGAACTGTACAGATAGTTTTAGATTTTTGCACAACATTTTCATGGCAGATACATATTATAAAAGACTGCAATTTATACATAAAAAAAGTCTCTGCAACAAATGTGGCCTTAGTAATATGATGGTGAAAAATTACACCTTTTCATATTCTTTTAATTTTCCTGGTAAAAGTTGTTAACCAATTTCAGGGCTCATATTTTCATCTTTTGAGCGCTATGACGTACTTTTTTTTCAAATTAATTTTTCTTCACAGATGAAAAGTAAAAAAAAAAAAAAAAGTTTTGGCACATTTATGAGATATTGCACCTACTTGCTCCGCACAGCCCCCCCCAAACATATATATTGCAACGGGCATCCAATATAAAACCGGACCGGCCTTACGGAGTTTCACCCGGCACGCAATGCTGTCTCTTCCTCCCGCAATTCACCCTGCCTGCCACCCGTCCTTGAACTGTTTCTTACCTTATATAAAATGCTGGAAATGTTGTCCTCCCGCAGTTAAACAGGCATTATACCGAGTAAACACATTTATATTGACACGCTGTAGTTCCGGCACTGTCAAGTTTCTGATTTCATTTATTATGTTGTTCTTCAGTTCTTCCAATGTGTGCGGATTTGTTTTGTACACTTTGTCTTTCAGGCTACCCCACAAATAAAAATCACACACTGTTAGATCTGGGGAGCGAGTGTTTCTTATTTTGTACTGAACCAGTGGTCTCAAATTTAGTCACAAGATTGTGGATTATCGATCTGGAAGGAGGTAATTGTCCAGGGAAGTTCCGAATAAATTCCTCGCGAACGCGACGAGCTGATTCGTATTTATAATAACATTTACACACATAAATGCGCTGCTCTAATGTCAGCTGACGTCTCATCTTGTCGAACGATAGTAAACTGACTAGTTCAAGGACGAGCGGCTGGCAGAGTGAAATGCGGACGAGGAGAGAGCGCTGCCTGACGGGTGAAACCCCGTGAGGCCGGTCCGGGTTTATATTGTGGAATGCAGGCTTTCGCGGCCGGTAATCATAATATTAAAAGATTCGGGGCTATGTGGCCGTGGCCTATAATGTGTTTCTGCCAGATGTTTCTCCCTCAACTGCGGAGGGCATCTTCAGTGCGAGTGTTTCTAGGTGGTGTTCCCTTGTCGCAGAGAATCTTTTAATATTATATTAATTGAATTCCTAGGAATGAAAATTTATAAGAGCATAATATAGAATATTTTGTCATATGGAAGCGAAACTTGGTCTTTGACGGAATTACAAGAGATTAAAATTAGAACAGTTGAATTCGATTATTTTAGAAGAAGCCTCCAAAAAACAAGACAGGATAAAAGAAGAAATGAATTCCTTTGGAGAGAAATGAAGGTCAGCACATCTGTTGTTAAGAGGATTGAAAATCAAACGCTTAAATGGTATGGCCATGTTCAAAGAATGGAAAATGAAAGATGACCAAAAAATATATACCAATGGTCACCCCCTGGAAGAAATAAACGTGGCAGACCGAGATGGAAATGGAAAACCTACGTTAGAACAATAATGGAGGATAGGAATTTGGAAGAGGGAGATTGGAATGATAGAGATAAATGGAAACTGAAGACGGCAAACCTGTAAGTGGGGGAAAGCCGAAGAATAATAATTCCTACGATTTTTTGTTAATTATCGCGTTCAAAAAGTGGGCCAGGTGTTTCTTTAAATCAGTTTCTTGTCACTGATTAACCTGGTCTGTCTTTAAATAATGACCCATAATTCTCCTGATATCATCGATGCCTTTATTACTTGTGATTTGACTTCTGTAATTAAATTCTTATTTCATCTACAATAGAGTTGGATAAAATGATTTTACATCTCACCTCATGAGGTTCCGTGGTTTCATGATACCTTTGGAACCGGTATCGTGAATACACGGAACTTTATGGGGTATGATGTAAACACATTTGACCCAACTCAATATGGATTGAAAATTACCTCATAGTGTTATTCTGTAAATTTGATTAAATTCTTGTTGTTTATCATCATCATCATCATCATAGCACATTCACGAATTTAGGCCATTTGTTGACCTGTTTCGGCCTCAAGAGAAATACCATCCAAAAGTCTTTTGAGTGGACGTCCTGGTCTTCTTCTTCCTGCAGGTTGATATCTTTTGGGTATTCTGTGATCTTCCATTCGATGAACATGTTGCATCCATCTTGACTCATAATCATACATTTTGTTTTCTAAAGGTTCCATGTGTAATTCTTCTAAGATGTCTTCATTTTTTTTGTGATCTAGTAGTGTGTATCCTGCAGTCCTCCGAAGGTATATCATTTCAGCAGATCTAAGTCTCTGTATATCCTTCTGTTTCAACATCCATACTTCGCTACCATACGAAAGAGTTGGAAGTGCCAGGGTTTTATACACTTTTAATCTTGAATGCTTTTGGACTAACTGTGACTTGTTTATAGAATTTATTAAGCCTAAAATTCTTAAAAATTTAGATATTTTTGCATTTACATCCTTTTCTTCTTCATATGAGATATTGCATCGTAGATATGTAAAATTATTCACCTGCTCCAAAATGTTATTGTCCAGTACAATTTTACTTCTGACAGGATCTACACCTTGAAATGCCACATTTTTGGTTTTTTTTTCTGTAGATATCTTCAAACTATTCTGATTATAAGTCAAGATGGATGCAACATGTTCATCGAATGGAAGATCACAGAATACCCAAACAAATGTTAAGATATCAACCTGCAGGAAGAAGAAGACACGGAAGTCCACTCAAAAGACTTCTGGATGGTGTTTCTCTTGAGGCCGAAACAGGTCAACAAATGGCCTAAATTCGAGCCGATTAATGTTTTAAATTCTTTGTGAAGGGCATCTAAGATTGAATTTCATAAAATGAAATTTCGGGAAGGAATAAGTCAAAATGTTGAGGGGATGATTATTAACCCTAGAAATGTGAATGTACTATGATGATGATGATGATGATGATGATGATCTTCAATCCATATTCTTCTGTATTTTTTTAAGTTCATACAGACCTTTCTGTAGATTATCTTCTGAATTTGCTATTATTATTTGGTCATTCTTGTTGTTGACATCCAAGTAAAATCGAAGCTCATTACTTGCTCTTCACTCTTATTACTTACGCCTACTGCTAATTTACGTCTAACAGATTCTTAAGATATTCTAAAGGATTTTCTTTTTCCGTTGATATTTACATAATGTATTGTTTAGCAGTACTTGAAACTTTTATAGAAGCTTTTGTATTTTTTCTCATTTTCAGACATCGGAATTATAAAAACTTAATTCCATTTTAATAAAATCACATTTGAATGTTGAATTTCTAATCAACTAGCCTTGTCATTTATTTGTTTTTGCCAGTCACTTGTTTTTATTTTCATTTGTTCACTTCCAACAGATAAATTACTGTTCGTTTAAATTATATCGCTACCACTCGTAAATCAAAAACTATTAATTTTTAATTGGAAATTGTAATTGCGTTCTTGATCTATTTGCAGTGTATTGATGCAATTCCTTTAAATGGAATTTTTAATGTCATTAATCACATTTTAGTTGTATTTAAAATTACATTTAATATCAAATTTTAGGTATATCCAAACAAATCATTAAAGATTTTTAATTATGTACAAATTTTGATTGAATAAATAATTAAATCAGCAAAATTAAAAATTATTAAACTGGTTTCAACAATTTGTGATTTTTATTTAATTATACGTATGAATTTTTTTTTGCTAATGAAAATAAAATATAGGCCATATTTAACAGCGTTTTAATAATATGATGTTATTAAAATGTTTTTATACATTTATTAATATAAAATATATATTGTAGATTAATAAAACACGATTATATGCTTCATCTCTTTACCTTAGTTCATTCTCTCCCTTGTGGGTACTTACACGTGTCACATGCTTTAAAGGGACATGATCTGGCGGAAGATGATTTGAAACTCTGATTCACAAACCTTTTTGTTCACACAAGGACATGGAGGGCATCCCTGGATGAGTGATGAGTAGGACGAGGCATTTAATAACCTATAAATTGGTAAAAAATTCAAAATAAAAAAATGCATTTATGACCTAAAAAATACAAAAAATGACCAATAAAATAAAAAAATGACGAATAAGAAGTTAAGAATTACCAACAAAAATATTATTTATTAGATTGAGTACTCACTTGATTACTGACTTACATAAAATTTAACTTGACATCAAAATATTAAAAGAAAAGTATTAAAAATACGTATTATTAGAGTACCTTTTATGGAAGAAAATCCATTTCAATTACACAATGCACTTTTACAACAATTTTGAATTGCAGTTAACAATCAAAACAAGGGTAGAAACTAGCATAAGCTCTAAGAAATTGAATAAAATTCCTAGAAGTGGGCAAGTTCATTAAGCACGTACCTTGAAAAATAGGGGTAGTAGTTAGCAAAACGTCTACTTAATTCCAAGAAATTGTATTGACAAGGAAAAATACTGAATTATAAAAAATCTCAAATCAAATACAAATAATGTCACAGCCTTCCGGAAAAGTGTAAAAAATGCTAAAATGATCTAACAATTGCCAAAAAATGATCTATCCCTATAAAAGTTAAGAAAATGCAAAAAATGCCGTAACGAATTGCTTTTATTTAATCCGTTTTTTAATGTCACACATTTTCATATATACAAGCAATGTTTCAAACATCATAAGAAAAAGATACAAAATCATTAATTGCCTTGCCCTAGTGATGAGATTAATCCCAAGGTCACATCCGCCGACAAGAATATTTAAGACAAGATACAACATTATCTCATGTATTAATTCTAACAAGGTGAATATTATATTGATGGTTTTGATGGCCAGATGATGTTCGGGGATCATTTGGGCATTAAAGTTTCTTGACATAAAATGTGTCTTATAGGCGAGGAAAGCCCTAAAAAATGTCACTTGTCCCGACAGGGGATCGAACCCGAGTCCGCTCTGTACTAGGCAACGACGTTATCTCGAAACCACAGCAGTGGAATACATTATTCTTATTATATTACTATCCCGGCTTGTGTATGTTTGTAACATCTTCCTGGAAGCACTGCTAATACAGGGTGTCCTATCCAAACCTTCCATATTTTAATTAATCATAACTAACAAAGTATATGCGGAATTATGAAATGAGGCCGGTTTTAATCGAAATAGAAACTCAAAGAATTTTCATTACAACACATTATCACACACTAAAACACCTCTATATGTGCACCATTAGTAGTACGAACAATATCAAGTCTGTATTCGATTTCGTGACACGTTCTGTCCAACATGTCCATTGGTATTGTTGCAATTATGTCAAGGATACGGGTTCGTAAATCATGAAGCTCTTGTACTGGAATCGCAAACACACGGTCTTCTACATACCCTCAGAGGAAGAAGTCCAGTGGAGTGATGTCTGGCGAACGTGGTTTTATGTCATTATTATCCAACATGCGACAGATGAATTAACTGCAACAATGAAATAAAAATTATTTGTGTTTCTCTTTATTTTAATATCCTACCTCATTTCATAATTCCGCATACTTTGAGAGTTATGATTAATGAAAATGTGGAAGGTTTGAATGGGACACGGTGTGTGTTATTTCTATGGCAAATCCGTTAAAATCAATCGTTGACCATTAATCTGTAGAATAAAACAAACAAAAACAATAAGAGGTAAGAAAAAAAACATAGTATTTTGTCCATTCATCATCCTAAGGCGCGACAACTTCAAAGGTGAAAGTTTTGACCTTCTCAACAATCCTCCTCCATGCCAATCTGTCTCTTGCCATATTCATGTTAGTCACTTTCATTTTCTTTAGATCCTTCATTATGCCATCTTCCCATCTTATCTTCAGTCTTCCAACTCTCTGCCTCCTACAGGTTTCCATTTATAGAATTTCTTCTTAATCAATCTCTGATCATCCATTTTTATTAAATGTCCCAGGCAACCAATTCTGAGTGATATTATATGTCTACTATATTCCGATTTTTTATTAATTTGTTTAGTTCGTTATTTGTTTTGATTCTCCAACAGTTATCATTTCCTCTGTTTGTTCCCATTACTAATATGAATTTTATATATATATATATATATATATATATATCGCTAAATGTATAATTTGATTCTTCCATTCCTCATTATAATTTCATGAATGTCCTTTGACGTGGGTCATTCCACGAATTCCATTGATGGTCGATTTTATAAGGCTATATCTATGCAAATACTATTTAAGCTTTCTTACTCAATAATTCAATTCAATTTTATCAAAATAAGACAGTAATTATTTCGTCTTATGTTATTTATTCGGGGGAAGGCTATGTCAGGTGCCCCTAATATTAATGGGACTAGCCAATTTCCAAACCCTCCAATTAGAATAGATTGTTTAACACTTAAAAGGTAAGTGTGTGTATATATATATATATATATATATATATATTCTTCGTAATTCTACCCGAAGGCAGGTCCTTCACTGCATTCTCATAGCATGTTCATGCTATGTTTGCAGCTTTACTAGGGGATTGTAGGTGTGGTAGCTTCCCGTTGCTTTCCACACCGGTGAAGGATGATGATGATGGCTATGATTTCGGGGACCGTTTGGGCCTTAAAGTTTTCCTGACATTTGTCTTACAGGTGAGGAAAAACCCCGATAAAAACCTCACCCAGAAAAACTGCCCCGACCGGGGATCGAACCTGGGCCCGCTACGTGACAAGGCAGCACGCTACCTCGAGAACACAGTGGTGGACTATATATGTAACATTTTCTGTGTGTTTGTCTAAAAAGATTCTAGGTGTCCCAACATGTGACACGACAAACGTCCAGGCGGAATTCACATTCTTGACAAATATTTCGCGCATTTCTCATGCGATTATTTAATGACGGCCTGGATACACCTAAATTCATTAAAGTGTCTGTAGAATCTTCCTTCACAAAGGAAGAAATAGCTTATTGTCAGGTCCGATGACCGAGATGGCTATGCATAGAAAAGTCTATTGAATTGGATGGATTAGCGTTTAGGTACTAGAAACAACAATTGAAGTTTACCAATGGAAAATATTAAAGGATTAAATTTAGTAGAAATTAGAAACTGTGATGTTATGAAGAGTAAGATAGGTGAGATGTACCAGACGTCATCTACTCGTATTATTTGCTTTTTCTACATCATTCTAAAACGGATATAACGTTTATATGAACTACATGCCTGCAGGAATTATATTTGTATGTTATCAGAAGATAAAGATAGAAAACTAATTACACTGCAGTGCATAACAACAACTTAATCACAACTCAAAATAATCTTATCAGCTTTTGTACAAATCCTAGCGCTAATTTCCGCTATATCTGCAAGTAAACAGAAATTTATTGACAGATTTTCTTTCATAACAAGTTAGATGTAGGAGGATGTCTTACGAGATAATTCTATTAAATCAGCTTTGGTGGATTACAGATACTTCGTCTACAGTCAACTGTTTCAAATCAAACAATGTAACTAATGATCTCGCCAGTAATTCTATCGCTATCTCCCTCATTCAAATGTAATAAATTAGAAATTTATAATTATAATTTCCTCGTAATATTGATATTTTATTCCATGGAACTTATTCCATATTCATGAATGTAATTGTATTGTTACCTATTGTGATTTTTTCTATTTATTTTATATTATTACTAGACAATAATTTACTGATACGGACTGTCAACAGAACATACGGCTTGCTGCCCGTGTGATCCATATTTGTAAACAACATTGTATGTATTTTATTTTTAGTAGTAGTAGTAGTAGTATTTTATTAGACAAAAAGTAAGATATTTACAATATTATTTACAATATTATTTAGAACTATGGGTCGCACGGGCAGTAAGCCGTACGTGCTGTTGACAGTCCGTTACAATAAAGTAATAATTGGTACTAGTGTAAAGAAAAATAAACAACAAAAAAGCAATATCATTACAATTACATAAAGAAAACACAATAATATTACAATTAAATAATAACACAACAGCATTATACACTAAAAAAACAATAACATTAGAATTACATAAAGAAAACACAATAATATTACAATTAAATAATACCACAATAGCATTATACACTAATTAATTTATATATAATTATTAAGAATTAATGGTGCTGCATTTTGATAACATATATTTATTCATGAATGAGTGTTCTTATTTTCCGCGTTTTGTCCAGAAATTTACCCAAGTTTCTCCAATTTTCTGGATTTACCAATAACTCGTAGCATGCCAATCTTTCCCGATTTGAATTTAGAAATCTTTCCGGTAATAACTGACGCCTCCAATATTCTAAATCGTTACATTTTCCTAATATGTGTATTTCATCTTTTTTTTAGTATAATAAAGTCCTACTACTACTTTAAAAAATCTTAACCCTCTCATATATATTTCATTCCGTTGACTTCTATTGTTATAAATAAATAGTATTGAAGATAATATGGTGATCTTATTAATCCTTAGTCCACAGCTGTGGTCTCGAGGTAGCGTGCTACCTTGTCGCGCAGCGGGCCCGGGTTCGATCCCCGGTCGGGGCAGTTTTTGTGGGTGAGGTTTTTTATCGGGGTTTTTCCTCACCTGTAAGACAAATGTCAGGAAAACTTTAAGGCCCAAACGGTCCCCGAAATCATATGGCCATCATCATCATCCTCATCATCATCATCCTTCACAGGTGTGGAAAGCAACGGGAAGCTACCACACGCTACACAATTCCCTTAGTAAAGCTGCAAGCATAGCATGAAAAATGCTATGATTGCAGTGAAGGACCCTGCCTTCGGGCAGAATTACTTATAGAAAGAATTATCCTTAAATGATAAATCGATAATTAGATTTCCATATTTTAGAATGAAAATGCTATATTCTATTATGAACTACATAACAATAACAATAGTAATAAATAATAATGATAACAATAATGATATATATATATATATATATATATATTCCACTGCTGTGGTCTCCAGGTAGCGTGCTGCATTGTTACGCAGCGGGCCCGGATTCGATCCCCGGTTGGGGCAGTTTTTCTGGGTGAAGGTTTTTCATCGCGGTTTTTTCTCGCCTGTAAGACAAATGTCAGGAAAACTTTAAGGCCGAAACGGTCCCCCGATATCATAGGGCCATCATCATCATCCTTCACCGGTGTGGAAAGCAACGGGAAGCTACCACACCTACAATTCCCTAGTAAAGCTGCAAGCATATATATATATATATATATATATATATTTTCAATGTGGTTTAACACATATTTTTGGAAATTGTATTTTCCTTCTCCACTCGTCTCTATTCATCAATTCCATCATCATCATCTCTCCAGGGATTAGGCAATTGCCCGTTCCGACTTCATAATGCATCAGCCCAAACGTCTTCTAGGTCTTCCAACATCACGTCTTCCTCTTGCTTGATAATTTCTTGCTAACAATGGATATCTCTCCTTACTCATTCCATCCATATGATCAATCCATTTCTGTCTGTAATTCGTGACCTTATCCAATAAAGGCTGTACTTTCAATTCGTCTCTTATATCCTCATTTCTTATTCTATCAAGTCTTGTACATCAAGTCATCAATTCCATATCCTCCAATTCTTTTGTTCTCATTCCAGTTCTTATTTCTTGTATCCACGAGTTTCGAGGTCTTCCTTTCTTTCTTCTTGTTAGGATATATAATAATAATAATAAAATAATAATAATAATACTAAATAATAATAATAATAATAATAATAATAATATAATTAATAATAATAATTTGATAATAACAACATACACGACTAGACTACTGAGGTCTAGAGACAAATGCTTTTCACCACCAGACACAGCAGGTCTAGGTTCTCTGGTTGATATTTTCGTGGATTTCTTCATGTATAAAACAACTAAATTTCCAGGTCATCATCTGGCTATCATATATGTATCATATTCGCCTTCCTTTAAAAACATATTATATTTATTCAGTAGAAAAACAGTATTTGGTTACACCTAAAGATCCTACAATGCGGTATACGACCACGATATTAAAGCTTCTATAAGTAAAGGAAATAAAATATGGGAAAATAGGCCAAATATTTCAATTCAAGTTATTTGCATTTTTGTGTTATGTAATATTTGGTAAATATTTGTAATAATAAATAGGATTTGATTGAGAAGATAACTTTTGTTTCTCTGACTTTTAAGTCATTAACGGAAGATTCTTTACATTATCTGGAAGTTTCAGGTATACTATTAAGTACTATCATTTGTTGTATTGTGACGTAAACGTCCAGTACAAATTGATAGTTTTGAATAGTCATTTTCTATACAGCAATAATTTAAAAAAACATTCATATTGTAAACTTTCATTATATTTTCATGGATTAAAAAATATTCAAATAGATGTTCTGGTTATTATTCTAGCTGCTTTTTTTTCTGCAAGAATAAAATATTAATCGCACGGGAACTATCAACCATCGCATGACGAAACCTATCTTGAAATGTCTCCTTAAGAATCGTTGTGATGTACCAAAGCCATATCCAAAAACAATCTGTCATTTTAAAGTGCAAGGCAAGAAATCGAAGCCAGAATCCAGCAATGACAGCTCACTGTACGGAGCAAATGTTGCATCCCTGAATGAGTTAAGCACAGAGTGGAGTGAGGCAGGACGCGGCGCGGACGGCGGGTTAGTGGGGGTTTTCCATTCTGCCAATGTATGAGTTGTAGGCCTATTACTTCCGTGTAGTTTTAATGAGAGATTTGGCGCTTGAGTTTAATGCCTTGTAGTTAAAAACGGCATATATATTTTTTTGGACAATGTTACGAATGCATAAAGTATTTTACATAGATATTTAATTATTTCATAGATTCTTTTAATTATTCTAAATAAAAACAATTGTTGAAGTAAAGCACTTATACATATTATATTTCAGTACAGAATTTTGACTTATGGCAGGAACAAAGTTTTCAAGGCCTAACTGTAAAATCTCTGCATTTAGACTAATGGAATGTTTAGTACAGTTAAGTTCTAGCTGTAGGTCAGAAGTTTAGTATATACAACCTTGCAAAATACGGGACTCGCGTATGTCTGTTGAAGAGTGTTCTGAGGGGTAAGTCTGCATACCATTTTTCTTAATAAATTTGCTAGGACAGTTAGAAATGTAGTCAAGTATTTTAAATAGTGCAATACTATTTTCTCAAGTGTAAGATCTATTAGATAATTATTTAAATGTAAATTAGGGTAGATTTATAAACCCCCATCTCCCTCTCTCAAAAACTCAAAGAAAGTTCGAATGTAGGTTTTTCTTAATATAAGCTTAGATTAGTTATTTAGGGTTAGAATAATTAGGGTTATTGTAATCATTATAGTTACAGAAATAAAATAATTTAAATTAAGAATCCATTTATTTATGTTCAAAAAACACGTATACCTTTATAACTAATATATCCACATACTAACGCACGGCTAGAACCTCATGCTACCAAAAATCCATGTCCCAAAGGTCCTTTTAATAATAATAGGTATTATTGGAGCCAATGGCCATGGTAGAAATAACTGTTTCATGTCTTACAAAAGTCTGTTATCGATGTTCCTATGTTTTTACACTGTTAATAGGTGATATCGGTCGCAGTGCAACCCACATAGTTTGCACTTGCACTTTCTTCTGGGTTATGGTGCTTCAACTGTTGTGCATATCCTGTGGTGGAAATCATGGACCGCGACTCTCGTCACGGTGGTGCCTGAGGCTGTATCTGGCTGCTGTCCATTCCCTGTAGATCATCGCGTAGAACTCAGGCAACTTCTCGTTGAGTTCCCACAGCAGTTCTTTGTATGGCATGTGTTGCCGGCACGAGAAGGTCCAGGTGGAGCTCTTCTATGAAGAATGGTTCCTTTGTCAGTATGTATGCGTGAAGGCGTGTATTTTGATAAGCTTAGCGCTATCTTTTAATAAGTGTGTTTTGACTTTCTCTATTTCCTCTAGGTTTGCCTTATTTAGGTTCTTCCAAATCACTTCTATTCCATAGGTGATGATTGGTGCTATTTTTGAGCGGAAGATTGTCATTGCTGTCTCCAAGTCCTTTTAGCCCTAAGTAAACCTACAGTTTGTAATAGACACGGCCTTGGTACATCACAACGCTTCTCTGGGAGAAATTTCAAGGTAGATTCCGGCTTGCGATGGTTAATGAGGGAAATTTTGAGGAAGTGGCTGAATTCAAATACCTAGAACAATAATCACAAATAGGAATGAGATGCACAAAGAAAATTAAACATAGGCCTCAATTCCTGGAAATGCGTGGCTATTATGCATTGCAGAGACTTTTGATGTCCCAACTCCTTTCAAAAAACGTTAACAACTGAAAATCTATAAAACTATTATTCGTACCATTTATATTATATGGGTGCGGAAACATGGACTCTTACTATCAGGGAGGAAAAGGAGATTACGGAGTTATTGAGAATAAAGTTCTTAGGACAATGTTTGGACCAAAGAGAGATGAACAGACAGGTGAATGGAGAAGAACTACATCACAATGAACTACATGGTCCTTTATAGGAAGCCAGATATAATAAGAAACAGTTAAGTCTCGTAGACTGCGATGGGCAGGACATGTTGCGCGTATGGGGAATGAAAGACGTGCATGGAAACTTCTTGTAGGAATCCAGAGGGAAAACGCCCAGTTTGGTACACCAAGAATGAGGTGGGAAGAACACAATTAACTCTGATTTTGAGCGAAGTAGATTATACAGGGAATGATTGGAAAGCATTAGCTCAGGATAGGCATGTATGGAGAGCTTATGTCCGTGCGTCCATGAAAACTACGGGTTCGATAGTGCCCAGTGAGTAAGTAAGTAAGTTAAGATGTTGACATATTTCGTTTGTCCGATCAGAAGACCGTCTACAATAAGTAATGCCAACGAGTGATTTTCCAAATATCGATAAATTCACGAATCACGAAGTGAGGACTGAATCGATCTAGAGATTTTGGAAATCAAGAGTGGCATTTTCTAGAACCATTTAACGATAAAATTAAATCGTTTACTCAGCACATCATTATTTAACTATAGTTATTTTAGAATTATGTAGATATTTAATGTCAACGGCGTTGTTTGAAAACAAATGAGAAAGAAACATTGGTAACGCATTCATTTGCTTCTTTTGTTCATCACTGCAACCAGATCATCTTATTATTGCCAAAGCATCCCAATATTGTAAAGAATGCAACCTAGTGGCAAAATTTATGACCAATAGGTATTAATTAATTTCCGATGTCCTATGATTTAAACATGTCAATTATATTTTTCTGCAAAGGTCATTTCCTGGAAATAATTCGATTAAGAAAAATGCAAACAAGTGGTTTCTTTTTTTGTGTGGTAGAATCTATTGCTACAAATGTTTTTTATATTATCTTCCCGCACGCGCCACTCTGCTGACATTCATGCACTATTATATACAATCTAGTAACCGTTATATATTAGCGAGTCAGCCACTGCAAAAATACTGCTATGAACCTATTCGAATTTTAAAAAAGGACGAGCTTTCTTTACAATGATGGACTTCGGTTGAATAATTCGAGGCGAAACACGACTGTTTATGTGGTTGTAAATAAAAAAATCATTGAAATCTGGCCATTGACACCGCCCATTTGGGGCATGAGTTTATAATTAAATTTATATTCTCAGACATACAAAATAGGATTGCCTTTTCCATTTTATATATTTTTTGTTTAACCTCTTTCTATTACATATTTTTACGTGCCCCACGCCACACAGGCCTTACTGGGACACGACATCGGCACTGGATTTTACACTCTGGATCACTTAATGCTTTTTTAACTATACAAAGACACGCAATCTCCCCGGATAGAGTGAACAGCTTAATGCCAGGGCCACCTTCAAGACTACATGAAAATGTGATAAGACATACCATTCACTCATACATCCAAACTGAACAAGGCGATTGTGATAGAGTGATTGTGATGACCAGATAGTGTTCAAAGACTAACTTGGATCTTAGGGTTTCCCGATATTTGTCCTTATAGAGCGAAGTAAATCCCCGAATAAGCCTAATAATAATAATAATAACGTTTTTAATTTTAATGACCTATGTATATACGTCCATGAAACCTCGTCTTCCACTCAAGCAGCAAAAATACCCATTAGGCCAAAACGTATTAAATAATGATACATAAATTATACTTGAACAACATTAAGTTTAAGATGTGAAAATTAATGTGTAAATTAATACTTAATCTCCCTTCTCTCCTTCATGTGATAGACCTAGCAGTCTGTTACGATCTCAATCCAACGTCTGATAGGTCTGCCCTATGATCTCTTGCCTGGTGGCTGTGTCCATTTAAGATTTGACGTGGTATTCTTGTTCTGCTCATTCTTCTAACGTGAGATTTCCAGTTGTTTCTGTATTTTTTTCATATATTCCCTGTTTGATTTCTGTTTGTAATTCTTTGAGAATCCCGAAATTCCTTGAGGGTCGCGGGTACTTTATATACATGTATAGGTATAATAGCCTTTTATCTCATTCAGTAAACTTAATACATTTATAACGACTATATTAAAGATTGTACTTAACAATACTAATAATAATAATAATAATAATAATAATAATAATAATAATAATAAGAATAATAATAATAATAATAATCATAATAATAATAATAATAATAATAATAATAATAATAATAATATAATAATATATAATATTAATTATTATTATTATTCATTATTATTATTATTATTATTATTAATTATTATTATTATACCTCAGGGGTCCTCATCTAGGGGATATGTGGATGGCGACCACAAGGTGCCCAAGCTGAGCTAAACATTTCTTCCACTTACTTGTGTTTTGCACTCTTTTAACTTTACTATCTAACCTCTCTTGGTTAACTCTTTTTTTTTTTCGGCCCCGACGCTATTAGGGCATCCGAAGGGCTAGGGAGTCTTTCCCCTTTCTTCCATTTCTTCTTTCCTTTATTTTCTTTCTTCTCCGAAAAGCCTGACCAGAGGCTATAAGAGGCAGCCCCATCACTGGTCTTGCCTTCCTTTGGCCGGCAAACCAATCGAAGGGACTATTATTATGTTTTTCAGTCTTATACGAGAATTTCCCGGAAGGATTATTATTATTATTTATTATTAGTATTAGTATTATTATTATTATTATTATTATTAGCTTATTTCATTATAAATAAGCCAACAATTATATCTGCACATTATGTAGACAAACGTCAGGATGATTTGAACCAAAGATGAAAGCAAATATACGAGTAAAATGAATATTTATTTTAAATAATTGTAACGTCTGGCAGCCCTGATTTCCTATTGGTAGGGAATTCCCAGTTTACGGACGGAATAGAGGCATAGTATATGATATGGAGTGATAAGATGTTCTATTTGAGGTATCTCCATAGTTTAAACACATTCTTCTGAGATCTTCTCCTACATTACGCAATTATGCATCATCAATCTTGTTAACATAATCAGGTTTTCCTCTTTTGAATATATGCCCTGGTTTCTCTTTCTAAAGGGCTTTTACGGATCTCTGTTATGATATACCATAAACATGTCTCAACCATTTTACCCACTGAGATTTAATAAACCGCAACTAAATCAAATTCTGTAAAAATCTAACGACTATTTTATTGTGCTTTTAACAATATTTTCTTATATTTTACTGGTTCATTTTTTCCCCAACGCCTTTCTCTCCCATATGCGTATTTGTCTTAACACAATACTTACGCAGATAACCTTATTTTCGTAAACTCCGAAGATGACCTACAGCGAATATAAGGCCTATTCAAGTTTCAAACAAAATACAATCCAGAAATGTTTCGTAACTAAAAGCAAGTAATTGTATTCGAGTGAAGAAACCAGATCCAAAATTGGCATTAATAATAATAATAATAATAATAATAATAATAATAATAATAATAATAATAATAATAATAATACATGTTTTTATTTATTCTGGCAGAGTTAAGGCCCTCTCTTCACACTCAACCAGGACAAATACAAATAAAATAATTGACAAATATAGATATAGATACAGATAAAGTGTTAAAATATTATTAAATGTTTGCAATGTAAATTTCAATGCAGAAACAACATTTTATACAATAAACAACACTTATGATAATAATAATGATAATATAATAATAATAATAATAATAATAATAATAATAATAATAATAATAATAATAATAATAATAATAATAATAATATATATTTTGAATAAATTATACGAAAAACACAAATTTAACATATTGGAATTTGACTGAAGATGGAAGTAATACTACACTTTACAACACTTTTTAACGATCGTGAAGACACGCAAAACTTTGTGAGGTGATATGTTAAAACATTTTTCTCCAACTCCATTTATAATATTACCTTTCACTGGTAATTATGAATTCGAGGTTAGAGCCAAATAATAAATTTAGATTTCTTTTACAAGAGCCAATGTCAGCAGCCCCAGTGTTGATAGAACCGAAAAACACTTTAATTGTCTAGGCTGCAATCTCTCTAAATAAGTTCAAATCAAAATAGCTAAAAATTGAGAAAATAGTAGGCACAATAAAATAAATGGCTAGCTAAATCCAAATTACGCCGAGCGTCCTGATTTGAAAAATTTAAATATATTTTTTAATTATCTCTCAGCAGAATCAGTTGCTAATTTAATCTTCGTTCTCAATAAGACTTAATCTGTCGCAATTTAAAAAAATAAAGTTTAAATTGATATATACACATGGTGTGTACGATTCCATATTTTTTCTTCGTCAATATTATTGGGAGTTTTAGATTTAATGTAATTTTCCCATCTTCATGAGACTTGATCCAAAAACCTTGTTAATGGATTTTGCAATAATTTCGTTTCCCGTTGGTTTTTTATTTTAATATTAGTTTTTGGAGTTCTCTTTATTTCCATTGTTTTTTGATGTGTGCCTTTCCTCTTTCGCTGGTATTTAATATTGCTTTTTTTTCTAAAAGTTCATAGCATATACTTCCTTTTATTTTACCTGCATTTATTTTATATAATGCTAATGTAATGTTTTCTTGTACATAATATTATTTTATATTGATTGCATTATACCGTCCGATTCCGCCAGTTTAACATAAATAAATAATAGTAATAATAATACTAACATAGGCCTTATTAATATTATCTCACATGTGAAAATTGAGGAATATAGGCAAAGTACTATATTACGCATGTTTTTTGTTTTAATTATCTGACCAAAAACTTTTAAATAACTTCTATCAAAACGAATTCAATGTCGTATTTTCTTGTCTAAGCTCAGATTTACAGTTCTTCTTTATCATTTCAAACCATTTCAATAGCACAATCATTAATCTGTAACTTGTTTCCTTTCCTTTCTCTCTCTCTCTCCTCATCTCGCTCCTCTCTCAGTTCTCCTTCGTCTCTCGTCTCTCTCATCCTCCGTTCCTCGTCTCCTCTCTCTCTCTCCTCTCTGCTCCTTCTCATCTCTCTCTCATCTCTCTCTGCCTCTCGTCTCTCTCTCCCCGACGTCTCTCTCTCTCTCTTTATAACTGAATACTTATATTATCCATTCTTTCATACATATTTGCGTCCATGTTTATTTTCGTCAATTAGAGTCCTCTTTGTCTGTTGTCGAAACACAATGTAACATTTCTAAATTACTTCCCCACAATCCCACCTCTGCCCACAAAAAACATTAAAAAATAATATTTTCACTTTCATATAAGAATCATATTGTTCTTTCAGTGGAATGTTTTCTTGACAGACCACTTTAGGCTTCCCTCATGAAAGCTTTGAATGATTTATCATCCACAAACAACATAAAAGCTTAAGGGTTTACTAAAAATACAAATCAATGACTTAAAAACCAGAAGCTAAAATCTTGTCCATATTTTGTTTTGATGAATGGAGCTACAAATAAAAATATCATATATAGTAATAACTGACTAGAGTAGACTATATATATATATATTACTTCATGCTTATCTTATAGACGCTAGATCTGAAAGCCATAACGGTGAAGAGTATATTTTTGACAAATCCAGCAGTTGTGTAGAAGTTAGTAATTTTTATTTAAATGACGCTCTTTAGCAATTGGATAACTTGGGATCGCGGGTCAAATGTGCGTAAAAGGGTCGATACATCTTGCCTGAATCATCTTACTTCATGTGTCTCAGGTTATTCCATGGGCAGTAAATGTACCCATCGACACCCACAGCTTTACTTTCCTTCCGAAGGAAGTCTAATCTACTTTGTCACCTCACGCCCTTAACTTTCAAACCTTTCCACTTTACGTAACCACATGATCAAAAGGAAATTTAAATCATACTATACCTCCATATCGAATATGTCATTATTTTTCATCCTTGTTTGTTTGGACAGGTCCATGGAATTCCCTGCCTTCTTATATCAAAGACTCCCTGCAAAAATCTGTAAAAATATTCAACACTTTCGTAGACAATATTTAATATATGACCAAGCTCTAACTAACTAACAGCAGTGGCACTTTCGAATCTGTAGGTTTTTCATCATGGTCATGCGGACAGAAGCCTCTCCATACAATCCTACCCTGAAGCTCATATTTCCCAATTAACCCTTGTATAATCTTCTTCCATCAAAATCATGGTCAATGTTGTTCTCCCACCTTATTCTTGGTCTACCAATTGGAGCGTTTTCACATAACCAATTTTTAGAGATCCATCCATAGTAATTCTGACTGAGGGCAACTTTCACTTCAAATCGTAGCATTTTCGTGCTACGCTTTGCAGTTTTCACTAGGGAATTACAGGTGTGGTTGCTTCCCGTTGCTTTCCACACCGATGAAGAATGATAATGATAAGGATGATATGGCCAGATTATGTTTCGCAACCGTTGGGGTCCTAAGCTTCCTGACATTTGTCTTACAGGTGAGGAAAAAACCCCGAAAAAACCTCACCCAAAGAGCCTGGCCAGACCGGCAATTGAACCTTGAGACCACAGTGTGGACTTCAGGATATTGTATCTTGTTCTTTTAGTCTTTGTACTTTCATTATCAAGCAAATAATTAATGAAGTTTTACCTTAAATTATTAATTACTTTTATAATTATTATTATTGATTATTATTACTATTATTATTATTAATTATTATTACTAGTATTATATAGTATTAGCATTATTATTATTAGTATTAGCATTATTATTATTAGTATTAGCCATTAATTATTATTAGTATTATTAGTATTATTATTATTAGTAGTATTATTATTATTATTATTATTATTATTATTATTATTATTAATATTATTATTATTATTATTATATTATTATTATTATTACTAATATGGAGTGGATGATAGATACGAGTGGAGAACAAAAAAAATAAAACCTTAGGCAGAGAAGATGGAAAACATTAAAATTCTGTACATAATAAATAAATATGATTATCATTATTATTAGTATTTATTTTATTTTATTTTATTATGATTATATTATTATTATTATTACTTATTATTATTATTATTATTGAGTGGATGGATAGAGACGAGTGGAGAAGAAAAATAAAACTTTAGGCAGAGAAAAGATGTTGAAAAAATTAAAATCTGGACATAAATAAATAAATATTATTATTATTATTATTATTATTATTATTATATAATTATTATTATTATTATTATGTAGTGGATGGAGAGAAGACGAGTGGAGAAGAAAATAAAAACTTTAGGTAGAGAAATATGTGAAAACATTAAAATTCTGTACATAAATAAATAATGATAATTATTATTATTATTATCATCATCTCAACATACATTCTGATCATGTTTATAAAGCATTATCACATCTTCCTGAGACTAGTATTTTAAACTCTTATCTTTTTTTCCTCCAAGTATCTTTATCGTCTAAGTCCGTTCTTGTAATTCCTTTTTATTCGTGACTTTCTTTATGTCCTGAAGCATAAGTGGTTTTGGTCTATCACTTACCCTCCCCGCTAATTTCCAGTCAAAAACCCTTCTTGGCAGCCTTTCAATCATCCATTCATTTCACATGTCCATACCATTCCAATTATCTGGAATTAAAAGAACTATAATTTTCTTTATTTATTCATATGTTGCCTAATCACTTCATTTCTTATTCGGTTCATTTTAATAGTCTCTGGCTGAAACGTCGTAAGAAATGAATGTAGATTGTTAATAATTTCATGATTTATAGTTTCCTCCCAAGTTTCCACTCCTTATATAGCTAGACTGTGGACTAACAAGGTTGATAGTATATGTTTATTTAAAAATATTAGTTTCCTCCTAATATTCCATTTAAGATTACTTTTGGCTGAACTCCCTTTATTTATTCTACGTTTAATATCATCTTGTATATATATATTTTTTATAATTTTTGACGTATAAATATTCAAATTCATAGTACCACTTTAATTTGTCGTCCCTTTTCAATCTTGCAAAAACTAAAATCGCGTATGCCTACATAAGAATATAATTCAAAATAAATGTTTAATTCTCATTTATCATACTCATTAATTAATTTCTAAAACATTATATTCTGGCCTCATCTTATTATTACTTGTTCATCCGCACACACAAAAGTGTAGACACAGTCCCAGCCCAGAAACATTTATCTTCCAGATTTCCTGGATCTTTGTAAATAATATTTTCAGTAACTACAACAAACTACACCAATATCATAGATACGTGATCATAATGATTTTTTTTCTTTTTTTTTTTACTTTAGATATCGTGCAAATTGTTTATAGTTTGTATATTAGTTATTAAAACTCTCTTAAGTTTGGTTTGTTGTTCTTCTTCTTAAACATAATTTGTAGGATTTTCATCCTGTTTTATTTCCAAAATCACTCCTCGGAGGAAGATATATTGGATGTGTATTCAACTGGTCTATCCAATCTCTTGGCTGGTCTTCCTCTTTTTAGTCTCCCGTCCCCATTGGGTCCATCTTTCTTTAGCTCTTTTTGCAAGTCGGTTTTCTCCATTCTTTCTATATGACCATTCCAATATTTTCGGTCTATCGATAATAAATTTTGGTTATGTCTTGAATATAACATTTGTTCCCTAATTCTCTGTGTTGTGTATTTTATCAAATAAATGTGTTCCCCTTAATTTTTGTTATCTTCTAAACAAATCCGGTAAAGTTAGATAATAATGGTACATTATTACATGATTTTTCTATATCAACACATATAAAACAAATCGATGTTTTTAAGTTGTTAGGGATTTTGTCCGTTTCTCCTTCCCCTCTGGCCAAATGAAGTTTTTACTACTACTTCTCCATCAACTTATTAATGTTATCCAATTCCATTTACCTGCTCCTGTGATTATGCGATGTCTCTGGATACGTATATGAAAGACTTTTAGAAATAGGAACATCCCTTCTCATCTCAAAGCGATACAAAAATACGGTTGTGTGATAAACAGATAAATAGATAGTCCTTTAATATCATGGAATATCCCTTTTCTTGCATTAAGCCGGATACAAGTGGAGGATTATTTTTTTATATTCCATAAATGTATGTTTTCTTTTATCTCTACGAACTAATAATGCCCAGATTTTAAATATATTTCCGTCTCTTTAATTCATGTCTTGAAAGAAAAATAATGTAAATGATTCTCATTTTTATCGGGATTTTTACGTTACGGTCTATCGAAAATTAAATGGTGTAAATACAAAGATATACATATAATTGAAAATAATAAAAATTATTTGCGGACCATTATTTGCACATCATCGCTGTATTCCCTTCAATTTCATGTGTTCATTCTTCGCTGTCTTTTCTAAAGTCTTTATATGTGAAGTTATGGGAAGAAAGAGGACGTGAGGGTTGTTTCGGATTCCAGTAACCAAGCACGTGTTTCACAACACAATCGATCCGAGGTTGGCATAGTGTCAGATCCGAGTAACCCCAATTTGCTCCTTTGGCTTCTCACGCATGGAGAAGATTTTGGAGTAGCTTATGAATGAGCTAGGTTTCCACGTTTCATAACACATATAATAGAGTCTCTGAGGACTTGGAAAAACAGTTGAGAAAATTCGTTTCAGAATGTATGTTATATATATATATATATATATATATATATATATATATATATATATATATCTGGCCACCATTATCATCAAATTCGTCATCCTCATCCCACCAGTATAATATTCCTAGCAAAGCTGCAAAGCATAGCATAAAAAATGTTTACGATTACAGTGAAGAAAGTCAACTTTCAAGCTCATCGCTCAACCCAATTATTCAAACATTTGTAGCATGTTTTGCACAATGTTCTTGTAGTCTTCGGTATTCCCCAAAAATGGAAATGGCATCTCTGAATTAAAGTCCATGCCTGTTTTTCATCATATGCCATTGTGTCAAAAATTTTGTTCTCAAACACCGTCTTTGAGTTTGGCCTCTGATAAATGAGGAAAATATTCACACACATATTTGAAACATCGCCCAGTCTTAGACTGATTTCAAATACTGCTTCATAATGCCTAGTCTAATGTTAAGTGAGGAGTGCAGTATCTTTTTCACGATCAATAGAAAAGTTTTTAATTCCAGAGATGAAAATTTGACGAACTTGCTTCTGTCTCTTTCTCATTGTTGCTCACGGGGTCTCTGTCCCACTTGCTCAGAAAGCATGGGACCTTAGTAAATCCTGGCTGTTGCCGAGTCATGCATATAACTTTCATCTATTTTATGATCTGAGTATAAGAATCAGTATATGTTTCACATGTGTTTTCTTTTAAGTGCACTGAATGATAAACAGGCACTCATGGATATTTGTCACTATTGTGTAACAGAACAAGCTTTTTAACTTATTTTAGGCAGGAATCATAAATAGCCTCCAGGCTTCTTTTTCATACTCAATTCCTAACTCACACATTAATACAGGTTTCTCGGAACAGAACACCAAGTCACCTCCTTGTTCAAAGTAAGATGTGAAACGTAACGTTCTCTTCCTATAGAAACGAATAGATATATCTTCAATTATACTGATTTCATTCCTTCGATCTAGAAGCTAGTAGTTCGGCGGCCTTTTCTTTGGTTCGGCCTACGTCTCTCATAAGGTCATTGAGTTCTGTTTGAGTAAAACACTTCACGGTTCAAATTACATCACACTCGAAAGTATGATCTGCTTGAATTGATTCCGTTGGTTCAATATCACTTGACGTGTTTGTGGGAACTACGATACCTTCTGCTGTCTCTGGAGGTTGAAGTATAGACACGTCTTGACCACGTGGAATCGGCCGAGTGCAGAAAGTTTGGGTGTACAATTTTTTAAATTGTAATTGAGGTGTACGATTTTTAAATTGTAACCGCTAATATCAGGAAAAAAAATAGTAATTGCCACTGGTGGGTCATTTGTGTTCTCCACACCATTGAGATATCAAATCTGATTGTTTTCATCCCTTTCGATCATGTCATTAAGTCTTCTACACATAAAACTAACTAACTCACTGGTACTATCAAACCCGTAGGTTCATGGCCGCGCGGACATAAGCTCTCCATACATCCCTATCCTGAGCTAATGTTTTTCCAATCATTCCCCTGTATAATATACTTCCTCAAATCATAGTTAATGTTATTCTCCCACCTCAATTTGGTCTACCAACTGGGCGTTTTCCCTCTGGTTTTCCTACAAGAAGCTGCCATACACGTCTTTCATTCCCCATTCGTTCCACATGTCCTGCCCATCGCAGTCTACGAGACTTAACTGTTCTTATTATATCTTGCTTCCTACAAACAACACCATGTAGTTCACTGTTATGTAGTTTTCTCCATTCACCTGTCTGTTCATAGATAACTAAATTAGTGGTGAACCCAATATTTATCTTGGTCACCCAGCTGACACACCAAAGTATTACAAGTATATTTTTTAATGAAGTCTGCGATTTTCGTTCATGTTTACGTACCTCAAAATTCAGTACAAATGTAATAGATTGTAAATGGAGAAATTAACACAACCACGAATTGCTAAATTGTTGTTCAATACGAGCTCTTTTCACACTTTTGAAACAACATCACTACTGTTAAATGATGTGTTATTGATTATTAATTTAGCTCTTTAGCTTACAACTTACAATGGCACAGTTTCCTCTAACAGAAAAGAAAATTATAGTACCTAAGTGTTTTTTTATAAGAACCCAGTATACCGTACCCATATTTAGAAGTAAAATATAAATTAAAAAACAGTACATCCTACGCACTTTGTATCCTTATTTTGCGTCTAGTACCCAAAAATTCACAAGTAAATATAAGTAAGGGCTGTAATAAAAAAAGTAGTTTCAGTGGTTGGCCTATGTTATTACAAAGATAGAGAAGTTACTATGAAACTCAAAAATAAAATCGGATGTAGAACATGGGAATTGTTATATTTCTTGTATTTTCCGTCTGATAAGTTTTTCCCTATGAATGATGAATTTGATTCTCCAGAAATTATTCAAAACTTCACAAACTTGAAAACAAGTTTTTGTAAAGGACAAAATAAAATTCGCGTCAGAGTTGAATAGAAAAACTTTCCATGTAAACTTTATGGCTTTGTACACTTTTAGCGGTAAATAAGCCATCAAAGTTGTAAATTTATAAAACCCTCTACATCCACTAACTTGAGTCCCCAAAGGAATTTCACATTTATTTTGCAATAATCCATGTATAAATATTCTGATATACCAGGGTTTAATGATGATGACGATAATGATGATGATAATACTTTTTTTTATTTATATACAGAATTTTACTGTTTCAATATCTTTCTATGCCTAAAGCTTTATTTTTCTTCTCCACTCGTCTTTCTCCATCCAATCCATGCGTTCCAGTCCTCTTGCTCTCATTCCATCCAAGAGTTTCGAGGTCTTCCTCTCCTCCTTCTTCCAGGTGGACACCATTCCAATGTTTTCCTGGGTAATCTTTCTTCTTGCATTCGCCGTACATGCCCATACCAATTTAATTGCTTATACCGTATATATGCTACTAGTGAATAACCAATATTCATTTTTTCTCTTATCACAGTATTTTCTTATTTTGTCTAATTTTGAATATCTTGCTGCTCTCCTCAAGAAGTCCCATTTCCATCGACATAAGTTTTTGTTCTAAGTTTTTTATTGAATTTCCAAACTTCAGCTCCATATGTGACAGTACTTCTCACTATTGAATTATATATTGTAACTTATTTTTTCCTGGTTATATGTCTGTTCCATAAGACTCACATTTCATCATTGCTCTAAACCTTTATTTATTCTGTTCTTAATACACTGCTCAAAACAATTAGAGGAACACTATGAAATATGCAAATATTTTTTCATTGGATAAAGGTACAAACATGAAATTAATAAAGTACATTATTTGTGGTTATTTATTTATTGCTCATGTCAGTAAAAACAAATGAATAACGCTGACAATTAACTTTTCAAATAATTCCGCTATGTAAGCAATTTAATCTTGTGCTTATTTTTCAAAGTTAAACACTCGTTATATAGAGTTAGTATCGTGTATGGCCTCCACGACATTCGATGAAAAGTTGGCACCTTCGTGGCATGCTCCCAATAAGATTCTGGATTTCCTCTTGCGGGATATTCTCCCATTCCTCCTTCAGAGCATCTCCAAGTTGCTGCAGAGTTTGTGGAGCTTGATGTCGGTACCCTGACCTTCCTGTCTAGAAGATCCCACAAGTGTTCAATAAGGTTGAAGGTCTGGGCTGACCGCTGGCCACTCCATTACCTCAATTTCATTCCTCCTCAGAAATCCCTGGTGACAGTCGCAGAATGTGCCCTGGCATTATCCTGCATAAACAGAAATCCAGGGCCTACTCCAATGGCAGCAGGTACTACAGCTCTTCCAGAACGTGCTCGATATACCGGACAGCATTCAGTCGCTGGGGAAGAAGTACAAGGTCCCGTACGATTGTTGTACATAACTCCGGCCCACACCATTTTGGAATCTATCAATTTCCTGTACAAGCCTCTGCAGAAAATCTTTCTTCTCCTGGCCGTCCCCACACCCTCAATCGACCATCACAACGTGTAAGACGATACCTGGATTCGTCCGAGAAGAGCACAGACTCCCACTGGTTCGGTTCCAGTCACCATGGTTTTCAGCATACGTACGTCCTTGCTGCCTTATGCCCATTTGTTAAGCGTGGTTTTTTAAACGGGCCCTTTTGGACGAATATTCTCTTTCCTTAATCTGTTTCCTTATGTGTGTGGGTCTGAAACTCGGATTCCGGAAGCCATATGAAGGTCATTCTGCAGGTCTTTTGCAGTTTTTGTACGCTGTCGAAGAGCAGAAAGAACAACGTATCTGTCATCCTGGGGGCCTTGTTTTAAATTTATGGCCCTGGCCACGTCCTCTAATACAATACTGACCCTGTCTCTCTGTGCCTGTTGCGTAACCTGGACACCACGGAAGGAGAAACCCCAAGCTCTCTAGCCACTTGTCGCAGAGATTACCTTGTCGTAAAAGATGTAGAGCATGATTCACTTCAAACTCATTTATAATTCCTCATTTGGTCAGAGACTTCAATAAACAAGGCAACAATCAACATTCGTCACTATAGCAACATCAGGAAGCTTTACCAATTAGAAGTGGCCAGTGCCGTTCCATATATAAAAAAAATCTCTATATATTTGTTATTTGAGGTAATTTCTCTCTGTATTTAGGCCACGGTATCTTTACAATTTGTATCCAATGATAAAATTAACAATTCAATTACATATTGTCCAACTTTCAGCATCACAGCCTTAAAAAAACAATTACTTATTCAATTTATTACAAGTGTTCCTCTAATTGTTTTGAGCAGTGTATCACTTTCTTGTTTATCCTCTTTATCTAATTTTTACTCCCAGATACATTCTTCACATCCTCTATATATACCCCTTTTCAATCTTCTAATATCAAATCAATCTCGGTTTCGGCTCCACATCCCATATAAAATGTGTTTTCTAAATTTATTTTCAAACCCCAGTTATCGTATTCGTCCAATAATTTTCTGAACATAAACTCCATCTTCTTCATATTCTTGAGCAATTATTATCTGGTCATCCGCAAATAACAGTATATATATTGTATCTGTTGATCCATCTCCAATTGGTACTACTCCTATTCCTGAACATTTTTTGCTCCAGTTTTGACAGTGATTTATGTATAAATATAACAATAATAATAATAATAATAATAATAATTATAATAATAGACCTAAAAATGTTTTATAAACGGAATTTCTACAATATAGCAGTTTTCTTTAATACACGTAGACACGAAACTTTTCCTTCAGCTTAAAATAATTTACTACTCCATAAATTCCTGTCTTGAGGGTCTTCTTTCTGACAATGTATTCCTTCCTGTTCATACTAATCCTGTCCTCCATACATGGCATTGCCCACGCGTTTTCCTTTCTCTTCTTTCTTCTTAGGCCTGCAGAAGTATAGCCCAACCATTTATAATCGGTTACAAATTCATTATTAAACACTGCAATGTCATTAGTGTTCAGGAATTACCTGTTACTTGAGCTTACTATTGTTTCAATACTAATAAAATTCATTGTTAAAAACCGTTGAGGTGGAGAGTCATCAAATACATAAGTTAAAATATACCTTCTTAGGTAAGATCCGTCGTCCCTCAACTTTAAAATATGTATTCTTTATGCCTGTAAGGCCTTTCAGAACATCCGTTCCATCTTCAGCATGTCCTTCTCCTAAAAAGTAATCTAGTTATGATGGTTGATGCTCGGCTGGTCCTAATGTGACGACCAACACCACATTAGGACCAGCAGCATAACCATCATACTAGTACCTGTCGGGAAAAGTACCTGCTGAATAATGGAACCGGATGTTTCTGAAAGGCCTACAGGCCAATAAAGGATACATAATTTTATAAGTTGAGGCACGACGGATTCGATACCTAAGAAGGTATTTTTTAACTTAATTTATTTTAATTACTCATTCGTTTTATTCTGAGTCTAACATCAGATTACTCGAACATTCTTCCTATCACCTCGATCCCGTAAACATTCCCCAAATATAAATTTTCTTGCTCTAGTTAACTATCAATCCAAAAATTATTCGACTACCTGTACACTCTGCAATCTATAATTATTTTTGATTCTTAACTATTATACTTACTCTTTTGGATTACTGTATTTTTTCTGCGCCAGATGCCCACAGTAAATTTGTTAGCATTGTAGGACTACCCTGCCTAACTGTCCAGGAATCAGCTTTCAACACAAACCTATACGACTGTAAAACCAAATATTAGACATTATAGCCGAATTACCTAGCTCTTTGGTGTAACTATCGAACCCATAGGTTTTCATAGCCGCGCTGACATAAAGCTCCTCCACATTTCCCTATCCCACGAAGACTAATATACTTGCAAATAATTCCCTTTATAATTTACTTCCTTCAAATCATGGTTAATGTTATTCTCCCACCTCATTCTTTGGTCTAACCGACTGGGCTGTTTTCCTCTCGATTTTCCTATAAGAAACTTCCATGCCCCTCTTCTCATTTCCATTCGTTTAGACATAATAATAATAATAAAATAATAATAATAATAATAATAATAATAATAATAATAATAAATATCCAAGTCGGGGCCCCTAGCCATAACCTCAGTATGTATGCTACTTATTATAGTTACCTAGATTCCTCATGATGCTGTGTGGACCCGGCCCCACTAGTGGAAATTTCATTAAACCATTTATTTGCCAACCAGTGTACATCCCATTCCTCTGCGTCAAAATATTATGCCTTAGGCCTCCGGAGTACGGCGCGAGACAATAATAATAATAATAATAATAATAATAATAATAATAATAATAATAATAACAATAGTTTATTTGAACCCATGTCCACATTTCTTGACGGTTGTATTTTTACGGTGAAAGATCGTCACTCTTTCTACCAAGGTACTTTTTTCGTCTGGCTTATCACCTTCGACCAGTCCGGCATGGGTAACCCTATCGGCAGCAATGTTACCGCCGGCATAGCTCTCAGGCACGTATGGGGAATGAAAGACTTGCATGGAAGCTTCTTGTAGGAAAGCCAGAGGGAAAACGCCCAGTTGGGAGACCAAGAATGAGGTGGGAGAATAACATTAACTATGATTTGAGGGAAGTAGATTACACAGGGAATGATTGGAAAGCATTAGCTCAGGATAGGGATGTATGGAGAGCTTATGTCCGCGCGGCCATGAACCTACGGGTTCGATAGTGCCAGTGAGTAAGAAAGTATAGTTTATTTGTACATACTCTAGATTTCCAATATTTATACAGATTAAGTACTACCTTTCATCATGCGTTCCTAATTCTTCCATTTCATGTCGTCTAGTTCACATTCAGTTATTCCTGATTCTTAACTTCTGCATTTATGAATGGCAAGGTCTTTCTTTCTTCTCCCAAGCGGACACCATTCGAACCATTTTTAGGGGGCCCATGCCGATTCATTTGCTTATATCTCCGATTGAGGGTCTTTCCACTTTTTCAGCGGTTGCTCTTTTACCAGCCGGCTGCTGGCCCTTCACATCCACATGTGTCAATCACAGAGGTAGATGATCAACAGCCAGTGTAGGGATGACATGTGGTTAGCATGTCGAGTCCCCCAGCCGTTATAGCTGGTTCCTCAACCTGGAGCCGCTACTTATTGTAGCTACCCAATTGCCTCACGATGCTGGGTGGGCACCGGTCCCATACTGGCCGAAATACCATGAGAAAATTTCTTCCCCCATGGAGACTCGAACCAGCGCAAGTCCCGTAGCTCTGCGCCAAGGCTTCGTACCTTAAACCGCTCCGGTTAAGGTTGAGGAACCAGCTAATAACGGCTGGGGGACCTCGACATGCTAAACCACATGTCACCCCTACACTGGTTGTTGATCATCCACCTCTGTGATTGACACATGTGGATGTGAAGGGCCAGCAGCCGGCTGGTAAAAGGGCAACCGCTGAAAAGTGGAAAGACCCTCAATCGGAATAATGTATAATCGTCTTACATACATTCTTTTGTTATTCCTTCATAATTTAAACTTTTCTTACCAAGCCAATTACTTAAAACAATTATAAGTTATTATTGTTATTATTGTTGTTATTGTTATTATTATTATTATTATTATTATTAATATTATTATTACCCGATATCTTAAAAGAATTGAAGACTACGCCAATTTTGGAATATATTAAACAGTACCAACTAAATTGGAAACACCATCTTGAACGAATGAGTTCAAATCGGATCCCCAAAGCTGTTTATAATTTTATACCAAGAGGACGAAGATCTCTGGGCCGTCGTATGAAACGCTGGAGGGAAAATTTTCTATGGGATCGTACACAGGCCTTGACCTAATACTTGGAAGGAAGAATTTTATTATTAGTATGTTACATTATCCTTTGGCCAACTTTATATATATGTGTAGCCTATATAGGCTATATTAGGCCTATGTATCATTAACATGTAGATAATTGATAATTGTTATTATATGTATAATTTAACCCTGGTGAAGTGGAAGAGAAAACCCTACGGTCTTAACTCCATCAGGTAAAATAAATAAATAAATAAATAAAATTAATAATCCAATACCGAACTCTTAAAATTCATTTTTCGCATATTACATTTTTTTGAAGATCTTGCTGACCTCCTGAAAAAATATATTCTATATAGAGATTTTCAATGTGTATACATCTTTCTGTGCGTAAAGTCTTATTTTCCCTCTCTACTCGTCACTATCCGTCCACTCCATGTTCTCCAGACCTCCTCTTCTCATTCCAGTTCTTATTTTTTGTATCCATGTGTTTCAAGGTTTTCCTTATTTTCTTCTTGCAGGTGGACACCATTTCAGTGTTTCTCTAATAATAATATTCCGTGGTATGATAGTTCCAAAGAGCCAAGGACAATTGATATGGAAGCTATTATTGACTACCAGGTAAAGCCACTAGTACTGTAATCTCGTGATTTTCATGACACGTTCCTTCGACCTTATTATATGTTTCGCTTCTTCCCGTATCGATAAATCGCTTATTTACCCTCGCGAAGCTGATTGTAGATCGTTTTAGACTTTATAATCAAATAAAAATTTAAATTGTATAATCATAAATGAAACACAGATTCTTGCGATGCCAATCAGACTCGCCAACATGTATACCACAGACAGAATCAGTCTGTGAAGGTTTCATCATCATATTTGGCTTAAACAGTCATCTTTGGGCCGCAAAATTCTTGTGAAGTTCCTGCCATGCTTTTCTATTTAGACTACAAAATTTACTTGAATAGCTTAACACATTTAAAGTTCACATTATAAATAACAATAAATACATTATTTATTTATTTATTTATTTATCCTGGTGAAGTTAAGACCATGTGGCCTTCTCTTCCACTCACTAGGGCAAACATAATTATGTTACATTATTATATATCAATTACAATTAACTCTAATATTAAATGAAAATTTTATCAGTGAGGTAATATCTATGAGATAAAGATCGATAATGATAATTAAATTTAAGACTAAAACTAATAATAAAATGTACACAAGATAGATAAATCAAATTGTTTGGTGGACTGTTCCTACCTAATTTACATGATGAAAAGAAAAGAGACATATAATAAACTAATCTGCATGTCCACCGCTGTGGTCTCGAGGTACAGTGCTGCCTTCTCACGCAGCGGGCCCGAGTTCGATCCCCGGTCAGGACAGTTTCCTGGGTGAGGTTTTTATCGGGGTTTTTCCTCACCTGTAAGACAAACATCAGGAAACTTTAAGGCCCAATCGGTCCCAGAACATTATATGGCCATCGCAATCATCATCATCATTCATATTCATCTTAGGTTAAGCTTAAGATTAAGGACTCTCCTGGGCACAACCATCATCATCATCATCATCAACCCATCATATAATCGGGGCAACATAACCCCGCCTTCCAGGCACCCCGACCTCAGAAGTGGATTACAATTACTTACGCCAATGCCAGGAGAGAACAGCAACATTTCAAAAAGGACAACCTGGGACATTAAAAAAATTAACCAATTTGTCGGTTAAATAATATTTAAAATAAACTACTGAAAATATGTAATCTTAATAATAGGTTTTAGCGAGGAGGTGAAAGATAGTATCAGAACCCTGATTCCTGTAGAACAGGTGTGTCAGTCTTGCAGACCACGGATTGCAAGTTTCTTTTTTTTAACGGTCTGCTTCTATAAACATAATTTAATTTAATTTAATTTAATTTTTAATACCGCGCTGCACTTAGTCTATGAATATGTGCTCACATATTAACACAGGATTACAGCAGCAATCTACCTCAACTGTGGATGCTTTCGACCTAAATATCCATATGAATAGCATTTTTCACATATGAAAACCAACAAAATAATTCACAGATTAAGGCTAACAGATGGCAGTCTTCTTTTAATAACATAGGTTGTGTCTTCAGAAACTGTTATTCCGAGTTCTCCGAAACTCAAGAGTCTAGTAAAATATCGTAAAAGATTTTGAATTGGTCTTTGAGTTCCTGGTGAAATACAGTATTTTTAATCCCATCTATGTTTCGTTATAAATAAAATTATAAATATTTGGTTTTGTACCAAACTGAGCAACAAAAAAGGAACTTTTGTTTTTGTCTCAGAAAGAACAATATGTGATTCTGATAGTATTCTTTCTCCTGAATTCAAATACGAGTATTATATCGGTTTTCTCCATCACGCAAAGTTTCCGAGAGACAGGAATTTATAATTTCAAGCACTTTAATATTTTCTACTTTCGTAACTACACAATATTCGAAACATTCGGACTCATCTAGAAAGTAAGAAATGACGATTTTCTGCTATATTTCGCCTGTGGAGCATCCCTCTTGATAGTCCAACAATAATCAGCCAGCATATTAGGATTCCATTTGCCTTGATATCTCTTTTCCATAGCTGAAATCTCCTGAGTTAGCTCATTTGGTTTTATTTTACAAAAACGTTTAGTACAAAAATAATTATTTAAATCCATTAATTTAAATTTAAATAAAAAAACTGTGGGTGATGGAGAAATTCCGAATACATATTTGAAAACACCGATAAAATAACTGCATAAGCACAACTATTGGTACTCATGAGACAAATATCATGTTGACCAGTGTTTATTTAACATGTTTTATTTGCGTTTAAAAACACTTGTTATTAATTCAGCATTAACTATATATGAGAGTCAGCCAGCAATAAGAATGAACTCGGCCAATTAAAAACGTACATCGTTTTAACAGTGTAAAGGTCTATAAATCGTGCGTGGCCCGGGAGAGATTTATTGAAATACAAAATGGTCCACTGACCAAATGGGTTTGCACGCTCTCTAGAATAACGGATTCCAAACATTTATTTAAATATCTAATAACGTCAAATTGTCACTTTACCACATTTGTCGCTTTTTGTTGTCATGAGTTTGTTAATCCCTTCTAATGCCTATCCTTATCGTTTAAGAATAGTACACTCAAATATCTTAAGTTATTTGATCTGATGCCACTTCAGTCTTATAAACATGGAGCAAAGAAGAAACATTGGTTCAGGTAGTAAACAGAAATAAACTACATATATGTCACCCATAGCACTATATTATGGACAGCTAATGATAAATGAGGGAAATGTTAAGGAAGTTGACATAATTCAAATATCTAGGAACAATAATTGCCTGAAGCAAGGAGATGCACTATCTCCTCTACTATTTAATTTTGTAATAGATAATACCATCAAATCTTTAGAGGATGAAGAAGACCTACAACTCAACGGTATTAATAAGCTGTTCGTTTATGCCGATGATGTAGTATTGGGCGATAGTGAGGAGATACTAAAGGCCAACACGCACACACTATTGAGTAACACTAAAAAATTAGGACTGGAAGTAAATATCAATAAAACTAAATATATCGTCACGCGTAGAAAGTACATTATATAATGAAAATGGACAGCTAATGACAAATGAGGAAACTTTGAGGAAGTGGCTGAATTCAAATACCTAAAACAACAATCACAAATAGAAATGAGATGCACAAAGAATTAAAACATAGGCTCAATTCTGGAAATGCGTGCTATTATGCATTGCAGAGACTGTTTGATGTCTCAAGTCCTTTCAAAAAACGTTAAACTGAAAATATATAAAACTATTATTCTACTTGTTGTATTATATGGATGCGAAACATGGATTCTTACTTTAAGGGAGGAAAGGAGATTAGGAGTATTTGAGAATAAAGTTCTTAGGAAAATATTTGGAACCAAAGAGACATGAACAGACAGGTGAAGGGTGAAGACTACCTAACAATGAACTACAGTCTTTATAGGAAGCCAGATATGATAAGAACAGTTAAGTCTCGTAAACTGCGATGGGCAGGACATGTGGCACGAATGGTGAATGGAAGACGTGCATGGAAGCTACTTGTATGAAAACCAGAGGGAAAACGCCCAGCTGATAGACCAAGAATGAGGTGGGAGAATAACATTAATTATGATTTGAGGGAAGTAGATTATACAGGGAATGATTGAAAAGCATTAGCTCAAAATATGGATGTATGGAGAGCTTATGTCCGCGCGGCCATGAACCTACGGGTTCGATAGTGCCAGTGAGTGAGTAAGTAAGTAACAATACTTACAAACAGGAAAGAGATGAACAAAGAAATTAAACATAGGCTCAATTCTGGAAATGCATGCTATTATGCAATGCAGGGACTCTTGTCCCAACTCATTAAAAAATTAACTGAAAATGTATACACCTGTTATTATCCCAGTTATATTATATGGATGCGAAACATGGACTCTTACTTTAAGGGTGGAAAGAAAATTACGAGTATCTGAGAATAAAGTTCCTATGAATTTTTTTGGACCAAGAGAGGAGAGATGAACAGACAGAAAACTACATAACAGTGAACTTACATTTCCTTTATGAGAAGCCCAGATATAATATAGAACAGTTAAGTCTCGTACACTGCGAGGGGCAGGACATGTGACACGAAAGAGGTGCATGGAAGCTACTTGTAGAGAAGCCAGAGGGAAAAAGCCGAGTTGATAGACTAAGAAGGGGTGACATTAACCATGATTTGAGGGAAGCAGATTATACAGGGAATGATTGGGAAAACATTAGATCAGAATAGGGATGCATGGAGAGCTTATGTCCCGCGCGGCCATGAACCTATGGGTTCGATGGAGCCAGAGTGTTAGGATTATATTACAATTTATCTAATCTATGTTATTTAGTCCAACACTAAAGAGGAGCTTATTTCCAAAGGATATCCTCTCCATTTTCATAAATGTGTGGGAAATAATCTAAATTTATTTTTTGGCCATAAACTATAGGCAGATTGATTATAATAGCCACTTTTATTACCGCAATTTTTTTAGTTAAGAAATCAAAATGCTGAAATTTATATCTGGAGTAATCCTTTGAAATTCTAACAAAGTATTGGCAGTTCCATCTCTTATCTATGGATGTGAAACCTTGACATTAACAAAGGCAGATAGTAAACAAATAGAGGCTGCTGAAATGAAGATGTTGAGAGCAATAGCAGGATAACAAAAGACCGATAAAAGAAAAAACGAAGATATAAGAACAGAACTTAATATATTTAATCTCTGTGAATGAATAAAATATATCATCAAAATGCTTACCTTCAGCACGTATTACGAATGAATGAACAGCGCATACCAAGAAGAAATGTATAAATTATAAACAAAAAGGGAGAAGAAGTTGGGTAGACCATTGAAGAGATGGAAAGACCAATTCGACCTATAATGAGATCGGAACTGGTCATTGGGCTTATCCTTGATGATGATGATGATATGATGATGATGATGAGTAATCTTAGGTGAATGCAGACACACAATAAGTCGGTTTTGATACAAGATGGATAAGAGGCGTTTTGAAATGAGTTAGTCAAGTGAAAATTTGAAATTATAACTCAGTATATAGCTTTCAGACTTTGAAAAATAACGAAATAACCTCACTTAGATTGCTCGGAAATAAGACATTTTAGCGGGGGAACCTCCCGTAGGCCAATCTCAAACTCTTCTTCCTGAGTTAAAATGGCTGTGTTGCTAGCATGAATCGAGAATGAAAGAGGAGCACGGAAGCTTCGTTTAGAAGAATTTTGGAAAAAGTGCCCAGTAAATAGTCAAGGATGATTTCATTTAGGAGAACCTTAGATATAAGCACACAGCAGGTAGGCAAGAATGAAGTAGGGAGTATAACAACTTTGAGGTGAGGGAAGCGAATTCAGTAAATAATAACTTAAAAAATATTAGTTTAGGATAGATTAGATTAGATTAGATTTATTTAGCCTGGTGGAGTTAAGGCCATGTGGCCCTCTCTTCCACTCACCAGGACAAACATATATTACAATCAGAAATATAACAATCTCATTAACTCTAATATTAAATACTAAATAAAAATTTGATCAAACAGATAATATCTATTATATTACGATCTATAATGCAACCAGTTAATGTTAGTTAACATTAAGGCTAAAACTAATAATAAATTGTATACAAGCAAGACATATTAAATTGTCCCTGTCTAATGTATATAAAAAACAAAGAAAAATAATGAGATATAGAAAACTAATTTTACGATTATACAATATTTAAAACAACAAAAAAAGAAAATATCTGTTAATCTTAATATTATTTTCATAAGTAAATCTAACTTATTAATTGTTAAAAGAATACTATCAGTGAGATGTATAAGTTAGTTTGTTATTAAATAATTCTTTTAGTTTGTTTTTGAAGGACGGAAAGGGAATTCAATGTATGGAAAATTTACATCCGCACAGCCTGAATCTCCTGAATTCGACTGTCCCCTGTGACTTGAGTGAAATCTAATTTGAAATTCAGTGTTTGGTACGGTGTAATGGTGCAACATAGTTAAATCAACAAAAAATATCTCAAACATTATTCAAATAAAGATCTCAATTCATACTGAGATAATGTCGACCTTCTGAATAGCAACTTCCCATGTCAAGAGTCCCTGTTTACTGTAGGCTACTTTCTGCATAAAACAGCAATGTGGGTTCTGTAACATCACTTAGGAATTGATAAAAAAGTGGTGCTCTTGAAAAATTTGTAAACAAAATGGATAAGGTCGTCATAGAGATAAAGAAATATTGAGCCGTGTGTACACATCAACATGGACCAAAGTGATAGGTGCAAAAAATGTGATAGACAAATCACACACATTTTTCCAAAGTTAAAAAAATAAATATTTAATATATAATAACCTACATAATTAATAGAGTGAATAATAATAATAATAATAATAATAATAATAATACAATGTAAAAACATTTAATCCACAGCTTTTTCCGTCTTTAATAACTCCTAAGTTTTCTTTCTCTCCTCCTCTTCTCACCACTTTTCTAATCTATTCAGGTAAATCCAGAAAATTGGATAAACACTCGTGTCAATTTCTGGACAAAACGAGGAAAATAAGGACACCACTTATTCATGAATAAATATATGTTAACCAAAATGTACAAACCATTAATTCTTAGACAATTATAGTATAAATTAATTAGTGTATCGACGTGCTATGTGTTCGTATTATGTTAATTGGTATCATGTATTGTGTTGTCTTTATTCTAATTGTAATGTTTAATGTTTTTTAGTGTATAATGCTATTGGTGTTATTATTTACTTTCAATATTCTTTTGTTTTCTTTATGTATTTGCTGCATGTTATATGCTTTTTTTTGATTGTTTATTCTTTTCCTCCTTTACACTAGTAACCAATTATTACTTTATTCGCGTACGGACTGTCAACAGCACGCGTACGCGAGGCTTACTGCCCGTGCGACCCATTATTACTGGTAAACAATATTGTAAATACCTTACTTTTTGTCTAGTAAAGTCCTACTACTACTACTACTACTACTACTACTAAAGAATGGGCGGACAATTTTAATATTAGCGCTATGTAATATTTCTTCACACTTATGTAATATCCCTATAATTCAGATGTTTGGATAGAACATCAAACAATTTTCTGCTAAGTAAATAATCGGTCTACTACATCAACTAATTATATTCTTCTTCTTTCCTTTCATGTGATATACCTATTGTTTGTCAGTAACGGTCTCACTCCAAAACTTTTTACAGCGTCTGCCTAAAGATCCCTCTTGCCTGGTGAAGCTGGTAAATTTAAGATCTGACGTAGTATTCTTGTTCATGAACTCATTCTTCCTTACGGGTGAGAATTTTCCAGTTGTTTCTGTATTTTTGTGGCATATTCCATGACTGATGCTGTGTGTAATTCTTTGAGAATCTCAGAATTCCTTTAATGGTCTGTTCTTGAGTAGTCTGCAGTACGTCGCATCATAATTTTCATTTCTGCCGCAGTTAGTCCTTTGTTTCATCTACACTGGCTGCGAATTTGTCCAAGTCTCACTGCCGTAACATAATATGGGTCTGGCCAGTGTTTTTATAATTCTAGTTCGTGTGTTGCATGTACATTGTGCCTTTGTGCGGCTTGAAAATATGATTTATAATTCCTGTTACCCTGTTACAAATTTGATATTTTTTTGACAAAAATCGATCATGGTGTCTTCCCTCGTCGCATGTAACTTTGGTATCCGAGATAGTTACATGTGTTCGTTGTGTCTCTAATATGCACGAATATTGGTCACCATCAAAAGAGGAACACACATAGGCACATGTGGAGAAAACACAATAAATAAAATGGAGAAAGATTAACTTATTTTGCTTATGTATAATAATATTATTATTATTATATTAATTATTTATTAGGCCTATATTATTATTATTATTATTATTATTATTATTATTATTATTATTATTATTATTATTTTAAGTCTACCGCTGTGCGGACCTCGAGGTAGCGTGCTTCCTTGTCACGCAGCAGGAACCGAGTTCGATCCCCCACCGCATCGGGACATGTTTTCCACTGGTTTTAAGGTTTTTTTTCGGGTTTTTCCTGACCTGTAAGACAAATTTCAGGATAGTTTAAGGCCCCAACCGGTCCCTGAAAACATTGTCTGGCCCTTCAACTTGCTTCACCACACAATCATAGTTCACCGTATTAGATTAAGTTTAGGTTTAGAGGGCCTCTCCTGGCCGATCATTACGTCCGTCGTCTCAAACCATCATATCATGTGGAGCAGCGTCACCCCGCCATTAAGGGTGCCCCAACCTCAGAAGTTGGTTACAATACGCCAATGCCAGGTAGATTGAATATCCTGAGAAGTGCAGTCGATTGACAAACAGGGTAGCATTAGATAAAAAAATATTATTGAAACAACTATTAGATTAATAGAAATTAGTAAGTCTAAAAACTACTCAAAAGCGAAGAATATAGCGTATTCATGAATGACATTATATGAAAAAGGCAATTATTTAGATAGGGATACCAAGATAATTATTATTCTTCTCTAAGAAGCATACTCGATACTAGGCGTATGACTGCTTGTTCAGGAAACTAATTAACAAAACGTAGTGTTATCCATGTAACTAACAAAGTAACTAGCACTATCTTACCCCGAGGTCTCCACTCTTCGTATATTCATATGTAAAGATTTTCTATCAAAAAGTGGAGATAAAAATAAAAAAAGTTTAAATATCATCATCATCGTAGAACATTCACGAATTTAGGTCATTTGGTGACCTGTTTCGGTGTCAAGAGAAACACCATCCAAAAGTATTTTGTGTGGAGGTCCTGGTCTTCTTCTTCTGCAGGTTGATATCTTAACATTTGTTTGAGTATTGTGTGATCTTCCATTCGATGAACATGTTGCATCCATCTTGACTTATAATCAGAAATTTGGTTTTCTAAAGGTTCCATGTGTAATTCTTCTAAGATGTCTTCATTTTCTTCTTGTGATCTAGCAGTGTGTATTCTGCAGACCTCCGAAGGTATCTCATTTCAGCAGATCTAAGTCTCTGTATATCCTTCTGTTTCAACATCCATACTTCGCTACCATACAAAAGAGTTGGAAGAGCCAGTGTTTTATGCACTTTTAGTCTTGAATTTTTTGGACCAACTGTGGCTTGAAGATAGAATTTATTACCACTAAAATTCTTTAAAATTTAGATATTTTTGCATTTACAATTCTTTTCTTCTTCAAATGAGAAATTGTATCCTAGATATGTAAAAATATTAACCTGCTCCAAAAGTTTATTGTCCAGTACAATTTTACTTCTGACAGGATCTACACCTTAAAATTCCATAATTTTTGTTTTTTTTCCGTAGATATCTTCAATCCATATTCTTATGTAATTTTGTTAAGTCATACAGACCTTTCTGTAGACTATCTTATGAAGTTTAAATAAAGTATTATTATTATTATTATTATTATTATTATTATTATTATTATTATTAGTATTATTATTATTATTATTATTATTATTATATTATTATTATTATTATTATTATGTTAATATTGGAACGGCTACTGTTTTGTAAAATTTTAATTGAGTTTCCCTTGTGGTGTTATTTCTCAAATATCTTCGTATTGAACCACATATCTGTTGAAATTACCCTAATAGAAATGAGATTTCTCAGATCAATTGCAGGTTGTATCTCTAAGAGATCAAAGAGAAGTCAAGATATCAGAGATGAACTACAAATCTATAATATAAACGAGAAAAATACACACAAATAAACTAATTGGTTTGAACATATACAAAGAATGCCACATAATCGTTTATCAAAACAGCTGCTTCATTATAGGCCTCTAGGCCGAAGAAATGTAGGAAGACCAAAACGTCGTTGGAAGTACGACCTGCGCCTGCGGCATGTAGTGCGCCGGGGAGCGGAACGGGCCAACAGGCCCAGACCTTGAAGATTATTATTATTATTATTATTATTATTATTATTATTATTATTATTACTATTATTATTATTATTATTATTATTATTATTATTATTATTATTTTATTTACAACTTAAGAAATTAATATAATTGGTATACATTTGAGAATTTTGATTCTAACACGCTGACCTAACCGTAGTCCATAAGTATTTCACTTAACGTTTTATATAGGCTTATGAAATAACTTCATTGCAGTGTCCTAATATATCGGGATTCCGTAGCGTAGTGGTTAAGGCACTGCGCTACAAGCCGGAAGGCCGAGGGTTTCAAGTCCCGGTGGGGTCAGGATTTTTAAACTGACCCAAACCTTCTGGCGGCACTATGGCCCTGGGGTCGACTCAGCCTCTAACGGAAATGAGTACCAGACGCTTGTTCTGGGGTAAAGGCGGGCCGTCACGCAGGGCTGCAACCCGGCTGACATCAAGTGCCGATTGTCTAGAAATAGTGGGAGCCTTAACCTCCCACTACCCCAATGGTCTCCTGAGGCCTCTAGTGGGAATACTTTACTTTAATTTTGCTTCGGAAGATCAAGGCAACGAGGGACTTGCATCGAATTGACGACCAACATCAACTAGAACTACAGCAAATCCCATTACAAGGACCCATTTCATCCTATTTATCGTATCATAGATGTTCTATCACTAAAAGATAGATGTGACTTGCACTTATATAAACAAGAGACATAAAAAGTATTTTTCATACTTGAAAATGGAATTTTTCGTTGATTTGTAAAATTTGTTTTCTGTGCCCATTGATTTTCTTCATAAAATAAAAATCATAGGAGTAATGCCACTAGTGATTTCCAAATTATCGATAAATTCATGACTCACGAAGTGAATTTATTAGAGAATTTGGAAATCAAGAATGGCATTTGTTAGGACTATTTAACGAATAAAATTAAGCTATTTACTCACAAATCATTATATTTAAATACAGTTATTTTAAAATGTTTATGTATTTAATGTAAACGGAGATGTTTGAAAACAAATGTGAAACGTTTGTTATGCTTCATTTGTTGATCACTGCAACCAGATCATATTATTTATTGCCAAAGGATCGCAATATTGTAAGAATGCACCCTAGTGGAGAAAAAAATGAAACACATCAAACTGTTTATAACCAACATATTAATTAATTTTTGATGTCCTAAGATGTAAATTATATTTTTCTGGAACGTAAAATCCTGGGAAATAATACGTTTAAGAAAGTGCAAACAATGGTTTATTTTTATTGTGGTATAATCAATTACTACGAATGTTTTTTTCTATTATATCCCGCAAGCAGTATCCGTTCACATTCGTGCACTACATATATACAATTTTGGTAGCCGTATTTCTTACAGAATCAGTTACTGCAAAATAATGGACTGACCTATTCAGAATGTTAAAAGGAGGAGCTTGATTTTAAAGTGATAAATTAAACTGATAAATTTGAGGTGAAAAAGACTGTGATTAGTTGTAAATCAAAATTCATTAAAATGTGATTGGCCATTGTCTCCACATTTGGGGGCATGAGTTAAATAGTCATAAATAATTTATTTCAGTATGTCATCTAAATGTTTCTAGCATATTCATTTAAACAATTTAAAGAATTAAACACGTTCCGATAAAATGTGGCGTCAAATTGTATGATACATTGTAATAGAGAGGATGAGAAAGTTAATTAGAAGATTTATTTGTCTATAACAGATGTTACATTTTGCTTCTCTCTGGGGCATATCTGTTATGCTATGCATGGAGTATAATATGTCACTGTAGTTCGTAAATTTTAATGAAAAGTCAGAAGCCCATTACACTGTAAAGTTACAGTTTACAGCGTGTCCCAAATGCGACTTTACTTTAGTACCTTTTAATAAGCAAAATACATTTTTTATCATATTCAACAGGTGGCGATAAGAATATTTACGTTGCCAGATATAGATTAAACTTAATAGGAAAAATAAAATTACCAAATATATTCTTCTGAGAAACATGGTTCAAATTAGTGTAAAGTTTGATAAATTTCATGATAGTTTAAACACAATGATATGTTTTTTTTAATATTGTTGAAGTAATCCCGTGATTGTAATTTTCTTTCAGAAATAAGGAACATTGCAGTTTATAAATGTACAAAAACTTATACTCACATTAGCTCATTAAAAAATTGTCGCTATATCTTAAAATTTAGTTATTCAATTAAATAAGATAAAACAAAGTTTTATATGATTTTCATATGTATATAATCGGCCGCGCGGTGGACTAGTGGTTATGCTCCTTGCCTCTGGTCCCGAGGGTCGCGCGTTCAAACCCGGCCGGGGTCATTGGATTTTTTTTAGGATGGAAAATTCCAAGGAGGAAGTCCTCCGGGAGGAACTTTAAGCCGTGGGTACCGAGTCTGAAGATTTTCAGGCTCGTAAAAGATCCTTAAGCCTGAATGAAAAGGCCTCTAAGCAAAATTTACCGAATTTTCCCGTCCTAGTACTACCTTGGTTTCCTAGATGTCAGTAAGAGGCGGAACGCAGACACACGTACCACTCAAATGACATCTATACGAAAACAAGTGTAACTAAAATTAGTATGGTTCAAATTCTTCCCTGTAGGGGGAGAGCGCCTAAATCTCTGTTAAGGGAAACATGGGCTTGCTTACAAGACAAAAGAAAGAATTACAATATAAATTTGTAACAGCTGTTTCGATACTTTGTACCTTCTTTAGACATGATTATAAATGAATGAATTTGTTTGTTTCGGTACTATGTACCTTCTTCAGGCATGATTATAAATGAATGTATTTTGTTATTATTCAGACATGATTATAAATGAATGAAGTTATTATCATCAAGTACCGAAACAGCTGTTACAAATTTATATTGTTGTAATAAATATGAAAATCATATATAAACTTAAAGTTTTATTTTTATTTAATTAAATAAATATGGATTTGTAAGAAGCCTGTTGTCTTCTTTTTCTCTTGCTCCCTTTAGGCATATATGTATATATATATATATATATATATATATATATATATATATATATATATCGGTGAGATGCAGAGATCTATACTAAATATACTGAATACCAAATGCGTTTTATGGCTTAAATACATTTTGTGTCCTTTTCCCATAAAAGAACGCTCTCGTGTCTGAGGTAATTGATGAGATGTTTTGGATATTTTATTATATCTATACTGTTGGTGCTTAGAAAAAAAATCTAATGGAACACTGAGTTTAGTAAAATATTCATCTCTGGTGAAAAGCGGAAATAATCAAATTATTATTCTCGTCCTGGTTTTATGAAGTAACTTCAACCATTTGAATAATTACATTACGTTCAGCTCTCTTGCAAACGAAAAGAATTCCTTACCGGATAAATAAGTATTCAGCTTCAAGTTTGCAATCACAATGTAGACTATTATAAAATAAGGCAATAAATAAGATACTTATCATATCTCGGTTATCCCATAGGAAAAAATGTTTATTAAATAATCATATAGTTTTGCACTAATATGTTCATTCTTACATAATGTAAGTATATAATTTTCTTCTCTTTATGTTTTTATTGATGTCACGAAGCTTTCTTTATGATATTTCTGGTATTAACTCCTTGTATGGCGGAATTGTAACCCATTTCTTAAATTGGGGCGCCTGGAAGGCGGAGTTACGTTCCAAGATGATATGATAGTTGGACGAATGATACCGAAGCACTAGCAGCGTCCTTAAACCTAAACATAGTCCTAAATTCATGGGCGATCACAGGAATAATTACTTTTAGAAAAAAAAATCTGTGGTCTGACTGGGAATCGAACGCGGTATCCTATGAACTGTAGTTAGTAGTTCTAACCACTAGCTCATGAGGCTGGCCCTATTTTAATTATTCTATTTTTTTATAATACAGACTATGTGAAGTAAATCTAATTGCTTACATATGTTTACATTTTAGTATACATTTTATATCACAGATTAATTTTTGTGCACGAATGTCATATAATTTAAAAACTATTTTGTTATTTACGTCAATCATTTGTAGATTGGTTAGTTCAGGTTTACGTATTACGTAAATTTTAATTATTGTATATTTTAGGCAACTCGTATAACTTGTAGATTGATTAATTCTAATACAAAATTAATGTAACATCTACTACATCGGGCTGAGTGGAAAAAAGGAGTTAATTCATCAATAAAATAAATAAAACAGCTGGTGACATGTTACGTAGGAGAAACGAAGGGTCAAAGACGGGTAATCTTTATAAAAAAAAGCCTGAGGAAGAATGCAGTAGAAATTATAGGAATTTTAGAAAGAATCACATGCACTGTTTCTATGTATAAAAATGAACTACATATACACGACAATGCAAGGAATCGAGCACGATGGACGAATTGGAAATCTCCTACAGAATTCTGGAGGATATATTCAACAAATACAGGGCGCACAAATTAATTATAATGGGGGACTTAACCGCAGCATAGGGAGCACGATGATGAAGAATCTATGGAGCACTATGGCTAAGGAGCACGAAACAACAGGGGAGACAGGCTAATTCAATTTGTTCAGGGATAGAAGCTTAAAATAATCAACACCATTTACAAGAAAAATCCGGCAGGCAGATGGACATGGATTGCCCCTAATGGAAGAACAAAGAAGTAAATTGACTCTATCCTAACGAATAGACTGCAAGATATACTAGACATACAAGTAATAAAGGGATTGAAATTCGGTACCGAGCAATACCGAATAATTAGAATGAAATTCCAGATAAAAAAGCAGATATCACCTGTACAAGACACAATCAAACACACCAGAATGGCCTATATCATACGCAGTACAGAAAGGAACTAAATAACAACCTACAAGAAATAAACCAAAAAGAGGAAATGGAAGTACAACATATACACTGCAATCGAAGCAAGTAGCACATGCAGCGGAAAACTCCGGTACGATGGGGAAGAAAGTAGAAAGCAGCAGTAAACTGACAGAAAACACCCTGAGAGTTACAGAGAAAAGAGAAAGCCTAAAACAGCAGTTTTTGAGTCCATAAAGGGCAAACAGACTTACAGACGTTCATTTATATATATATATATATATATATATATATATATATATATATATATATATATATACTAGCTAATGCCCGGCATGCGCTGCTACACCTAAATAAATTAGGCCTATGTGTTTTTGCATTTAGTTGAATAAGTGAAAGAAAAAATAAATATAAATTTATTTCGTTATTATTTTTAGATATCCCGTGCTGATTATCCGGCGTTGCCCGAGAATGTACGCATCCTGATGTACTTTACATAAATGAGCTGAAAGACAGAATTCGTTATTTTGAGTTATCCATAAAATAATACCCGCCGTACGCTGTTATGCTTGTCCGGGAATCTACTTATACCGATTTTCTTGGCATCAATAAAAGACAAAAATGGTTACTGTGAGTTATCCTTAAGAGATAAACATATGCTGTCGCGGACTTTTCTGTAGACGTTTTTGAGATATTCAATTCTGTTTGCAATAATTTTGTGTATTTGTTATGGTTTAGGCATCGTAAGCCATTTAAGCTTACAAAAAGCTACTTTTTTCACGTTTTTTCACTACAGAAGGTGATTTTTTAAGGGTGAAGGGCTTCAGCATTAAAACTCTCTTATAACCTATAACCTTCCCGGGATAATCCTTAACATTTTGCAAAAAGTCCCATGACAATCGGATGAATGGTATGGCAGCATATGCTTGCCCGGGAATCTACTTAAGCCGATCTCCTTGGCATCAATGAAAGACAAAAATGGCTATTGTGTGTTATCTGTAAAAGATATAGGCCTATATATGCGTCGCGGACTTTTTTTTGTAGAGTTTCTTGAGATTTTCAATTCTGTGTACATTAATTTTGTGTATTTGTTATGGTTTAGGCAGCGTATGCCATTTACGGGTAAAAAGGGGAATTTTTCACGTTTTTCATTACAAAGGGTGTTTTTTAAGGGTGTAGGAGTTTAGTATCTTAACTCTCTTATAGCCTATGTTCATCTCGGGAATCTCCTGAACATTTTGCAAATAACCCCATCACAATCGGATCAACGGTGTGGCCGCGCATAAAGTACGAACAGACAAACAAACATTCATTTTTATATATTAGATAGATATATAGATATATGAGTTTTATTACTATATTTATCATAGGGCTATGTTCACAAAATATTTGAATTTTAATGGTACTATGAAATGATAGATATGATAAAATGGATTCTGATACCGAAACTCTAAACCAGCATTTACATTGACGACTAAGGAAAAATCGGAATAAAAACTGGGTTGGAACCAGTTACTATTTGTATGCGAGTATCAAACTGTAGCTCTAAGCCAACTCCCTTTTAAAATGAGAATTTCATTGGATTAATGATACAAAACGTATAGTACATTTTTCACAAAGAGAGTCTCACTGCTGTAGGAAAAATGACTAGGTGCTTTATTTGTACGAGAAAAATTGTAATTTTTTAATTAAGTTTGTGCGGATGTCAAATTTCTAGAAAAAGTGGAGTAAGATTTCACAGATGTATGACATAGATGTATGAGGGTGCATGCACGTAACAAGGTTAGCAGCACGTAATAATACCCTGGTGGAGAAGATTTTTTATGTCAGTATTAGGGCACATGACGCGTCGTACAAAACTTTTTAAGCGCGTCACAGAGTCTAACTTACTCCGTTTCTGACACCAGCTGCGTGTACAGTTATATCAACTAACTTTCTTGCACATATATTGTTCAGAATTATTCATAAATGAACTGTTATTAATCTTCTTGTAAGCCCATGTTTCACTTAACAGAGATTTAGGCGCTCTCCCCCTACAGGGAAGAATTAGAACCATACTAATTTAGTTACACTTGTTTTCGTATAGATGTCATTTGAGTGGTCCGTGATCAGCGTTCCGCCTCATACTGACATCTAGGAAACCAAGGTAGTACTAGGACGGGAAAATTCGGTAAATTTTGCTTAGAGGCCTTTTCATTCAGGCTTAAGGATCTTTTACGAGCCTGAAAATCTTCAGACTCGGGACCAACGGCTTGAAGGCTCTCCCGGAGGACTTGCTCCTTGGATTTTTCCGTCCTAAAAAATCCATCGACCCCGGCCGGGTTTGAACCCGCGACCCTCGGGACCAGAGGCAAGGAGCATAATCACTAGTCCACCGCGGCCGATACTGTTATTAATAATAATAATTATTATTATTAATTATTATTATTATTATTATTATTATTATTATTATTATTATTATTATTATTATTATTATTATTATTATTATTATTATTATTATTATTATTTGAAAGCAAATTAATATCAAATTAATATAAAAAACAGCAAACACTCATTACACCAGTAGTTACATATGCTAGTGAAACTTGGGTCCTAAAATAAACAATGAAAGAGAAATTATTAATTTTTGAAAGGTAAATTCTAAGATGAATATTTGAACCAAATATAGGAAATGATAAATGTTGGTGAATCAAAACAAATAATGAACTAAACAAATTAATAAAAGATCAGAATATAATAAACCATTAAGATCATCAGAATTAGTTGACTGGGACTTTAATAAGAATGGATGATCAGATTGGTTAAGAAACTCTATAAATGGAAACCTATAGGAGGCTGAGCAGTTGGAAGACCGAAGATAAGATGGGAGGATGACACAATGAACGATCTAAAGAACATCAAAGTGATTAACATGAATATGGCAAAAGAGAGATTGGCATGGCGGAGAATTGTTGAGAAGGCCAAAACTTTCACTTTTGAAGTTGTCGCCACCTTAGGATGATGATTATTATTATGATTTGATGATGATAATAATAATAATTATTATTGTTATTATTATTATTGTTATTGTTATTATTATTATTATTATTATTATTATTATTATTATTATTTATTATTATTATTATTTACAGATTTTGAATGTTACAATGTATTTCTGTGTCTAAAGTTTTATTTTTCTCCTTCACTCGTCCTTATCATTTCACTCCATGTACTTATTTGTACCCTTTTCCCGGGTACAGATACGGCTGCCTTTTAGTTCGCTCCATTGGTTTCGACAAAGGCTGAGAGGAAGAAAACCTTGACCATAAACCTCCCAATTGGATGGTGAGGCATCAAGCATCGATATAGGGGGAGCTATAGTAGAGCTTCTGTCCGCTCTGCCATGAACCTGCTGCACGATAGTGCTCGTACCTAACGCACTAGCTCTATCGACTCCATAGGTTCATGGCCATGCTGACATAAAACTCTCCACACAGCCCTATCTTAAAGTAAGCCTTTTTTCCAATCATCCCCTGTATAATCTACTTCCTCAAAATCATTGTTTATGCTATTCTCCCACCTCATTCTTAGTCTATACCAACTAAAGCCGTTTTTCCGTTTCTTTCCTACAAGAATCTTCCCGGCAAACCTCTTTCCATTCCCCATTCGTACCATATGCCCTGCCCATCGCAGTCTTAAGAGACTTAACTCCTATTAGATCAGATATATCCTTCTTACAAAGACCATGTAACTCACGGTTAAGTAGTTTTCTATCTTTTTCCATTCATCTGGCTGTTCATCTCTCTTTGGTCCTAAAAATGTCCTAAAGAACTTAATTCTCAAATATCCGTTAGTCTTCTTTCCTCCCTTAAAATAAGAATTCATGTTTTTCACATCCATTTAACTGGGATAATAAGTTTTATATTTTTTTCAGATTAACATTTTTTAAAGGAATTGGGACGACAAGAGTCCCTGTAATGCAAAATAGCATGCATTTCCAGAATTGAGCCTATGTTTAAGTTCTTTCTGCACCTCATTTCTATTTGTAATTATTGTTCGCAGGTATTTGAATTTAGCCACTTCTACAAAATTTCCCTCATTTTTCATTAGCTTCTATTTCCATTATATAACGTATTTCTATTTGTGACCATATATTTAGTTTTATTAATATTTACTTCCAGTCCCAATTTCTTAGTGTTACTCAATAAAGTGTGCGTGTTGGCCCTTGGTATCTCCTCGCTATCGCCCAAATTGTACTACACCATCATCATCATGATAGATTAACAGCTTATTAATACCATAGAGTTGTCTGCCTTCTTCATCCTCAAAAGATTTTATGACATTCTCTAGTACAACATTGTGTCTCTTTTCTTTAATCCGTTGTGAATTTCAAAATTATCCGGAAATTGTTTACCTACACGTACCCAACTCTTTGTGCCATTTAGACGCATTCGTATAAGCCTGTCAGTTAATTAGTTATGGATCTCTTACAATTGACTAAATGGAACTAGGACAATATTATCGTAGGAGAAAAATTTGTATTAGTTCTATTGAATATATTCAATGGGTTAATTGTACTGGCTAAGAATTAATGTAGTCCTGCTGATACACATATCTCCAACGAAAATATTATTTATGAAATTATTTCGTATTTTTGGGCTCAATATTTTTGTAATCAAATCTTAACAAAAATAAATTATCACCAGGGCTAGCGGATCCTATAACGAAATCTTCAAGTGCAGGAAGACCTGACTGTAGAAATGAAGTAAAGAACACTTCCATGGACGAAGGACGGGAACAAAAGGAAGACAACGTCAAGACAAGACCCGTTATGATTTGTTGCTTCAAAAATTGTATAATGCAGCAGACAATTACAATTATACCATAAAGTAACAAAGACACTACACAGTATTGTCTGTGTTAGCAAACATAGAGAAGTAAACAATTATCACTTTGAAAATCTAGCATTACCTGTAATACGTGTATCAGCGCAGAAATGGATGTCATTCCCAGAACGTATTACACACTTGTAGAATAATCTGGCGATACTCCGCAGGACCGTTTACTAATCCCTACCTCTCTCTATACTCCTCGTAGTCCTTAACCTGTAGCGTTTTGATGTAGAATACGCTATCCCTGATTATCACATTTTAAACACTTTGCAGCATTACCTTTTTCCACAATAAAATATCTTACATCAACTTGAAACGAACCACTATACGAACCAAAACTACGCAACTAAAGGAGGAAAAATTATATATAATGTTCACTGCTGTGGTCTCGAGGTAGCGTACTGCCTTGTCACGCAGCGGTCCCGGGTTCGATTCCCGGTCGAGACAGGCTCCTGGGTGAGGTTTTTTTCGGGATTTTCCTCACCTGTAAGACAAATGCCAGGAAGCTTAGGGCCCAACGGTCCCCGAAAATCATCCGGCCATCATCACCATCCTTCACCGGTGTGGAAAGCAATGGGAAGCTACCACACCTATAATTCCCTAGTAAAGCTGCAAAGCATAGCATGAAAATGCTATGATTACAGTGAAAGACCTGCCTTCGGACCAGAATTACTGCGGATGTTATATATATAATATATATATAGGCCTATATATATATATATATGATAAGAAAAGAAAAAAATGAATAATATATATATGATAAGAACAGAAAAAATGAATACTTGAGTCGGGATTTGAACCCGAGTCTCTAAACTCTGTACGTTTAGACGCTCTAACGACCTGAGCTACCCAAGAATTCCAACACAAAACATACATTTTTCTTATATATGTAGTATTCTCAATTCACACAAGAGGTAGCGGAACATAATACAAAGGATAGGAAGTAGCACATAGTAAGGGAGAGAAAGAGAATGAAAGTTTGTTAGTTAACATATTTTCCGCCTGCACAAAACAGTTGGATGGGTAATACTTAATATTTTATATGATTTGCCCATTAATATCGTTATAACAATAATTATTCCTTAAATTATTTTAAATACAACCAAATTAAAGTATTTTGATTTAATTTAGGTAGTTGTGTTATATTCTACCTTCTCAGTAAATCCTTTCAAATAAAGTTCAAAAGAATTCAAGAAAGCTTTTTGGAGTCTCAAATTCTTTTATGAGGACTGCCAATAAATCTGAAACACTGGAGAAACGCAACTTTAAAACATTATTCACTTGCAAGTTGGAATTTTTATTACTGTTGTAATTTATTGAAGGAATTTAAGTTTTCATATTTTTTCTGTAACGAATATCATTTTAAGCTCATATGTATCTGAAAGTCGCTTAAAACTCGAAGACAGTAGTGCACCCAGTCCCCCGTTTTGTTAAAAAAAAGTATAATTATATTTATCTTGAACATTTGGAAGGGTTTCCCAACAATCCTGTTGTCGCTTGTTTCTATTACCTTCAGTGACAGTAATGTAATACTTACTTCCTTACTCACTGGCACTATCGAACCCGAAGGTTCATGGCCGCTCGGACATCAGCTCTCCCATACATCCCTATCCTGATCGAATGCTTTCCAATCATTCCCTGTATAATCTACTTCCCTCAAATCATAGTTAATGTTATTTTCCAACCTCATTCTTGATCTACCAACTGGGCGTTTTCCCTCTGGCTTTTCCTACAAGAAGCTTCCATGCAAGTCTTTCATTCCCCATACGTGCAACAAGTCCTGCCCATCGCAGTCTACGAGACTTAACTATTCTTATTATATCTGGCTTCCTATAAAGACCATGTAGTTCATTGTTATATAGTCTTCTCCATTCGCCTGTCTGTTCATCTCGCTTTGGTCCAAACATTTTCCTAAGTACTTTATTCTCAAATACTTGTAATCTCTTTCCTCCCTTAAAGTAAGAGTCCATGTTTCGCACCCATATAATGTAACTGGTAGAATAATAGTTTTATATATTTTCAGTTTAACGTTTTTTGAAAGGAGTTGGGACATCAAGAGTCTCTGCAATGTATAATAGCATGCATTTCCAGAATTGAGCCTATGTTTAATTTTTTTGTGCATCTCCTTCCTATTTGTGATTATTGTTCCTAGGTATTTGAATTCAGCCCACTTTCTCAAAATTTCCCTCATTGTCATTAGCTGTCCATTTCCATTACATAATGAATTTCTACGTGTGGCCATATAATTAGTTTTATTGATATTTACTTCCAGTCCTAATTTCTTAGTGTTACTCAATAGTGTGTGCGTGTTGGCCTTTAGTATATCCTCGCTGTTGGGCCAATAATACTACATCATCAGCATAAACTAACAGCTTATTAATACCATTCAGTTGTAAGCCTTCCTCATTCTCTAAAGATTTAATGGCATGCTATAGTACAAAATTAAATAGTAGAGGAGATATGTGCATCTCCTTCTGCTTCAACCCATTCTGGATTTCAAAAGTGTCCGAAAACTGTTTGCCTACACGCACCCTACTCTTGTGCCATTTAGACACATTCGTATAAGTCTAACTAACTTTTTAGGAATTCCGAACTCCAGCAGGATACTATATAACTTCTCCCCCTCTTAATTGAATCATATGCTTTTTTGAAGTCTGTATATAGTTGATGTACAGTAATATTATATTCCCATTTCTTTTCTAAAATCTGTCTTAAACTAAAAAGCTGATCTGTTGTAGACCTGTTTCTTCTAAATGCACATTGATGATCTCCTATAATGCCATCAATATAATAATAATAATAATAATAATAATAATAATAATAATAATAATAATAATAATAATAATAAATAATAATAATAATAATAGCTTTATTTTACCTGGGGAGTAAGTATGCTTACTAATATATTTGTAAGAATTTTGTACGAAGTTGAAAGTAACGAGATGCCCCTGTAGTTGTTGCAATCAGTTTTATCTCCTTTCTTATAAATTGGTACAATAATTGATTCCTTCCATTCATCTGGAAGAGCTTCTTTTTCCCAAATCAAACTAAGCAAACAGCTTATCTTGTCCATCAATTTTTCTCCCCCTGATTTTATCAGTTATGCTGGGATCTCATCTGAACCTGATGCTTTATACATATTCAATTTTCCAATCGCCGACATTAATGTAATGTTTAAAAAATCACAAATAGGCCAACCGTTTTTAATTAAATCAAAATAATCTAAAATATAACTAAATTTTAAAATTAAAATATAAAATTATGGAATATTCACCTGAAAGTTCCGTCTCCTGCTACAGTTACATAATTAATAAGTTGAGGTGACGGACCTTTCAGGTGAATATTCCATAGTTTTATATTTTAATTTTGAGTAATACCTCAACGGAACACGTCATGAATCTTATAAAAGTTAACTTTTAAAAGGTAACCTGAAACCCAGCAGAAGACCACATAGTGACTTCGTCAACTCCGGAGCATATCAACTCCTGGCCGACCTAATCCGTGAAATTATCCAGTGCCCGTCTGCCACTATTTTCCATGAGTCTCCCAACTCACTGAGATGACCTCCAGATTCTGTGGGACTCACTGGTTAGTAAGAACTGTCAGATACTGAAACCCATGCCTATCCACATATCCCCACACAATTCACGTGGAATAAGTTGATTCCACTTTATAAACCGAGACTAGTAACTGGATCCTGCCCTAGAGCCTTCACCGGAAGACCTGAATCATGATAACTTTGAAGTTGTGTTTGGCCTCAAGATTCAAAATGGTCATTTACATCAACATTTTTTTTAATTGCGTTTTGGAATCATAAATCAAAATCGATGTAAACTTGACACATGATAACTTTGAATAAATCAGTTACTTCGTTTAATGAAGATGTCCCTCCATTTCAGAGGTTAAATAACAATTTTTGGATTTGATTTTTGCTTGTAATGGTTCAAAATCGATATAGACATAGTGTGATACATTTGAAATTGTGTTTGGCCTCATGGTTCACAATTATACATTTACGTAAAGTAATGTTTAAATTATATTTTGACATCATGATTAAAAACGACAGGGGCGTAACATATAATTTTGAAGTTGTGTTTAACTTCTTGGCTTAGAATCGATACAGACCTGGCATATGATGACAAGCTGTGTAATATGCGGGCACAGAGCGAACATCGTTAATCCATTCATGCGTAGACAATCAGATGACGGAGGATTTGACTACCTAGAGAGAACTATAGATTCAGCTTCCTGGCTTAAAATTGATATAGACCTGGCAAATGATAACTTTAAAGTTGTGTAACACAACCAATTTTTAATTAGATGTTACCTTGTTGATGGCTTAAAATCGATATAGACTTTACTTATGACAACTGTGCTCCTTTATTATTATTATTATTATTATTATTATTATTATTATTATTATTATTATTATTATTATTATTATTATTATTTTATGGATTTCTTGAAGAGAGCAGCAAGATGTTCAAAATTATAAACAATAAGAAATACTATCATACGAGAAAAAATGGATATTAGATATTCAATAGTAGATCATATAAGATATAAGCAATTAAATTGGTATGGGCACGTACGACGAATGCAAGAGGAAAGGTACTCAGGAAAACATTGGAATGGTGTCCACCTGGAAGAAGAGGAAGAGGAAGACCTCGAAACTCGTGGATGCAAGAAATAAGAATTAGAATGAGAACAATGAGGACTGGAGGACATGGAGTGGATGGATAGAGACTAGTGGAGAAGAAAAATAAAACTTTAAGCACAGAAAGATTTGAAAACATTAAAATTCTGTATATAAATAACATTATTATTATTATTATTATTATTATTATTATTATTATTATTATTATTATTATGATTATTATTATTATTATTATTATTATTATTATTATTATTATTATTTTATTGCGTAAAAGTCATTTTATAAATAATACTTAATTTTTAACAGAACTCACTATTGATAGCAGTTATACTGTTGGTACCTTGAAATCTCAGTTAAACAATACTATTTTTTTAGTGAAGTGCAATTCTGAATGCATTAGGTTCATGCCTGTTTGTAAGCATAATAATTATACAAAGTACTTTTTTAATTTAATTTTATGTCCATCAGACCACCTTAATGGTCTTTAATCCTTGGGTCCCGAGTCTTAATATTTTCAGGCTCGTAAAAGATCCTTAAGCCTAAAGAGGCCTCTAAGCCAACATTTTTCCGACCTCACGTCCTTGTACGTTATAACTTAGTTGCCTGTTAAATGTCTCATTGGCTCGGAGTGATGACCGCATGCCATCCATGACATCTATGAGCAAATAAGATATCTAAAAAAGTAATTTGGTCTAATCACTCCTTACAAGGGCGAAGCTATGGCTCAACAATGGCCTACACCATTATAGATAGAAAGATTGATAAAAAATCGAATTACATGGGTATTGATATCAATTAAGTAAGTTCACTGTATTTAAAGCAAATATTATTTGAAATTTCTTATACTAAAACGTTAATTAAGCGTAATTAACTATTTATTTAATTTCATGATATATCTAATGATAAATGTGTTTAGTTTCCTTATATTTCAAAGCTACTTCAGTGTATAAACTATTTAATTAATATATAATGCATTAGTGATTTTTAGAATTATGTTTTATTTCCTCATATTTCAAAGTGATATCAATGTGTAAGTTAATCAGTTATTATTTTAAATAATTTAAAATACGAATTTAAATAATTCATTTTAGTGTAACTGGATGGAATTATAGCGGTGAATTTCACTTTTTTCTAACTTTTTATAAAACGTATTGCTGTGCTTAAGAATCTAGACGAAAATCAGTGTAAACAAGAAGTGATGTGTTGTAAATTAAAACTCATGCACCAAATGGCAGTCAATGACCAATCACATTTCAGTGAATTTAATTTACAACCAATCACAGTCGTTCTTCACATCGATTTTATCACCTTCATTTCGCCAAGTGGCTCCGAGATTGCATATATAGTGCACGAATGTAACCAGATTCTGCTTGGGAGATATAATAGAAATCCTGCCAGAATAAATAACGTATTATTCTTATTATTATTATTATTATGTTTAGTATTATTATTATTATATTATTATTATTAGTATTATTATTATTATTATTATTTATTATTATTTATTATTATTATTATTATTATTATTATTATTAGTATTTATTATTATTATTATAGAAATACATTCATAGCAATAGATTTCCCATTTAAAAAAAGAAACCACTGGTTGCACTTTCTTAAACGTGTTATTTCCCAGGAATTAAAGTTGCAAAAAATATAATTGACATATTTACATCATAGAACATCGGAAATTAATTAATAACATGTATTGATGTTTCATTTTCTCCTCCACTAGGGTGCATTGCGATTCTATTTGGCAATAAATATGATCTGGTTGCAGTGATGAATAAATGAAACAACGTTTCTCATTTGTTTTCAAACATCGCCGTTTGGATTAAATATATACATATTTTAAAACAACTATATTTAAATAATGATTTGTGAGTAAACATCTTAATTGTATTCGTTAAATAGTCTTAAAAATGTCACTCTTTATTTCCAAAATTTCTAGATAAATTGGAAATCACTCGTGGCATTACTTATGATAAAACCATATACGAATGTTTCTTTAAGTTAATAATAATGTTTAAAATATCAACGGGAGAAAGGGGAATGTAATTTTTAAATAAATATGTTTTCATATAGCCTAAATACCTTGGCTTGGAATTCGGTGTTATAAAGTAAAAGTAAAGTGATCCCACAACAGACCCGGAGGCCCTTGGGGTAGTTGGAGGTTAAGGCTCCCACTTTTTCTAGACAATCGACACTTTATGTCAGCCGGATTGTCAGCCCTGCGTGACGGCCGCCTTTACCCCCAGAACAAGCGTCTGGTATTCATTTCGGTTAGAGGCTGAGTCGACCCCAGGGCCATAGTGCCGCCAGAGGGTTTGGGTCAGTTTAAAAATCCTGACCCCAACGGGACTTGAACCCTTGACCCTCCGGCTTGTAGCTCAGTGCCTTAACCACTACGCTACGGCGTGCCCCGGAATTCGTGTTATAATCGAACTATTTGTATTGGCGTGGTATCTTGAAAACATAGGACTGCATACAGCCCTACTTTGCACTTGATAGGTATACAGTAGTAAACAGTTTACAAACTGAGCTCACACGTAGAACCAACGCAATTTATTTCCCTTCCACGGGAAGTGTACATTTTGCCGCGAGTCTGGATGAGCGGTATTGTGTACAATTGAATTTGGTCTTCCTCTCATCAGGGGGTGAGATTTTTATTCATCTTACCTCATTCTTCTACTAAATTCTTTACAAGTAGAAGACTAAGAATTCGATGAGAATATTTTACCAGACAATATGATAAAAGACTCCTGATATTCAAAACAGAGAGGTTAAAAAGATGAAATAAGAATGTATTTGTCGATTTGATGTACCTCGGGAGATCAGGGTAGCGTTTTGCCACTCTTCACCACTCTTTTATACGTACGCCTACCTCATTGTTTTTTTTTAATAATTACTGGTTGGAGGTGTCATAGAATTGAGCCTGTTAATTTTCTTTGTGCATCTCAAATAGGAATGAGATGCACAAAGAAAATAAACATAGGCTCAATTCTGAAAATGCGTACTATTATGCTTTACAGGGACTCTTGACGTCCTAACTCCTTTCAAAAAAATAACATTACACTCAAAATATATAAAATTATTATTCTACCAGTTATATTATATGGATGCGAAACATGGACTCTTACTTTAAGGGAGGAAACGAGATTACGAGTATTTGAGAATAAAGTTCATAGGAAAATTTTTGGACCAAAGAGAGATGAATAGCCAGGTGAATGGAGAAGACTACTTAACAGTGAACTTCATGGTTTTTATAGGAAGCCAGATACAATAATACAGTTAAGTCCCGTAGATTGCGATGGGCAGGACATCAGCACGAATGGGGAATGAAAGACTTGCGTGGAAGCTTCTTGTAGGAAAACCAAGGGAGACCAAGAATGAGGTGGGAGAATAACATTAACTATGATTTGAAGGAAGTAGATTATACAGGGAATGATTGGAAAGAATTAGCTCAGGATAGGGATGTATGGAGAGCTTATGTCCGCGCGGCCATGAACCTACGAGTTCGATAGTGTTAGTGAGTTAGTCAGGTTTCATGTCATAAGTAATATAATACGTTATTTTTTGGTACGTTTTGTTACGTTATTATATTCAATGTTTTTGTTAGTATCAGCTAGTATTAGATTATATGACCATTGTCATTTGTTTAGTCTATATTTTAATAATATCTAAAAATTGTAATAAATATGTTATTTTTGTATAATTTTACTATTCGCTGGTTGAGTGGAAGAGAAAGCCTTATGGCCTTAACTCTACCAGCTAAAATAATGCATTATTATTATTATTATTATTATTATTATTATTATTATTATTATTATTATTATTATTATTATTATTAATGTTACTTTTTTTATTTAGATCCCCACCACCACCCCGCGGGTTCCCTCGGGCATAATGCCCTTATCCCCGGGTGTGCTCTATGTCCCTAACTACTATCTAATCTTTATTGATTAAATAAACATAATACATTATTATTATTTATTATTATTATTATTATTATTATTATTATTATTATTATTATTAATCATCCGGTCATCATGTCAGCTGCCGCCGTCTTCCGGAAACCAAACGCAATTACTCCCTGTTCATCCATTGATCTTCCTCCAATTCTGATATTCATAGCCGCTTGTACCCTTTCTATCCAAGTTTTCTTCGGTCTTCCTCTCTTCCTGCTTTCCATTGGGATCCATTCCATAACAATTTTAGGCAATCTTTGTCCTGGCATTCTTTTGACTTGGACATACCACTGTAATATTTTATTTTCTATAATGTCTGTGATGACCGGCTCCTCCTACAACACCCATAGTTTCCCTTATTGCTTTATAATTGTTATTATTATTACTATTATTATTATTGTTATTATTATTATTGTTATTATTATTTTTATTATTATTATTATTATTATTATTATTATTATTATTATTATTATTATTATAATTATTATTATTATTATTCATCCGGTATCATGGCAGCTGCCGCCGTCTTCCGGAAACCAAACGCCATTCCTCTCTGTCCATCCATTGATCTTCCTCCATTCCTCTGTTATTCATAGCTGCTTGTACCCCTTCTATCCAAGTTTTCTTCGATCTTCCTCTCTTTCTCTTTTCCATTGGAATCCATTCCATAATAGTTTTAGGCAATCTTTATTATTGTTATTATTATTATTATTATTATTATTATTATACTTACCTACTTACTCACTTGCACTATCGAACCCATAGGTTCATGGCCGTGCGGACATAAGCTCTCCATACATCCCTATCCTGAGATAATGCTTTCCAATCATTCCCTGTATAATCTTATCTTTCCCTCAAATCATAGTTAATGTTGTTCCGCCCACCTCAATCTTGGTCTACCAACTGGGCGTTTTCCCTCTGGCTTTCCTACAAGAAGCTTCCATGCACATCTTTCATTCCCCATACGTTCAACATGTCCTGCCCATCGCAGTCTACGAGACTTAACTCTTCTTATTATATCTGGCTTCCTATAAAGACCATGTAGTTCATTGTTATGTAGTCTTTTCTATTCACCTGTCAGTTCATCTCTCTTTGGTCCAAAAATGTTTCTAAGAACTTTATTCTCAAATACTCGTAATCTCCTTTCCTCCCTTAAAGTAAGAGTCCATGTTTCGCACCCATATAATATAACTGGTAGATAATAGTTTTATATATTTTCAGCTTAACGTTTTTTGAAAGGAGTTGGGACATCAAAAGTCTCTGCAATGCATAATAGCATGCATTTCCAGAATTGAGCCTATGTTTAATTTCTTTGTGCATCTCATTCCTATTTGTGATTATTGTTCCTAGGTATTTGAATTCAGCCACTTCCCCTCAAAATTTCCCTCATTTGTCATTAGCTGTCCATTTCCATTATTCACGCAGGCTGACAACCCGGCTGACATAAAGTGTCGATTGTCTAGAAAAAGTGGGTAGCCTTAACCTCCTACTACCCCAAGGGCCTCCGGGCCTGTTGTGAGATCACTTTACTTTAACTGATGATGTAGTACTACTGGCCGATAGCGAGGAGATACTAAAGGCCAACACGCACACACTATTGAGTAACACTAAGAAATTGGGACTGGAAGTAAATATCAGTAAATCTAAATATATGGTCATTATTATTATTATTATTATTATTATTATTATTATTATTATTATTATTATTATTATTATTATTATTGATGTTATTGTTTGTTGTTTGAATGTAACATTCTATTTGAATTTCATAATAATCTCATCTACTCGTAGAGTCAGTTGCTGTGAGGGTTTGGAATATTTTCCGTTAATATTTTAGAGGGTGTCAAATATGGTTCTGATTATCTAAATTCGGTCTTAGTAAATGTTTATTTTGCCACTGTCTTCGAAATGTGAGAATCGTAAAACATGGAAATATCTGCCGTGGATATTATTATAACGATTGGAAAAGTGCTGAATACACTGGTTACGAAAATAATTAATAAGAATTGCTTATAGATCACATACGGTAATAGAAGAAAGCTAGTGTGGGTTGAGAAGGTCCATGTGTTTCAGTCAAGGCTACAGAACAGTCCTTTTAACACCTGTTAGCAGCGGATTTGGCGCAATTTGGAACATTAAAATTATTAAATACACTCTTTATTTGTATTTGAATACATAATCCTAATACCTTCAGTTTATTTTCTATTTGTTGGACGAAGAAATATAATTTATTATTTTTTTGTTTTGTTTTGTTCAGTTTTCTTTAGTTTGGACGCCTGCTCAACGGCTTATTAAGGTAGGAGAATTAGTACAGTCCCTTACAATGTATAATTAACTCCTTCTTATCGGTCAACTGTATGTTCATTATCGAACAACAGACAGGAAGGAAACTCAGTATCAGAAGCGAATCATCTGTACTGTGCGAATGTATCAGGAAATTGAAACCAATGCACCTAGAAGCTTTATCCAACACAGCGGAACATTAACCCGCTTAGTTTGTGGATATTTTGCGTGTCATCCCGCGTACATTCGCTTCACGCCAGTCTGTGCGTCGAGGAGACTGCAGCTATTACCCTAAGTAAGTTGGGTAAGGGCTAACTAACTAACTCGCTGGCACTATCGAATCCGTAGGTTCATGGCCGCGTGGACATAAGCTCTCCATACATCCCTATCCTGAGCTAATGTTTTCCAATCATTCCCTGTATATTCTTCTTCTTCTTTCTTCTTCTTTTCCTTCCTTCCAAGTATTAGGCCAAGGCCTGTTACGATCCTATAGAAAAATTTTCCCTCCAGCGTAAATAGTTTGATCCTTCCGGAAAATTCTCATATAAGATTTGAAAGCATAATATAGCCCTTCGATTGGTTGCTGGCCAAAGGAAAGCAAGACCAGTGATGGGCTGCCATCTTATAGCCTCTGGTCAGGCTTTTCTGGAGAAGAAAAGAAAATAAAAGGAAAGAAGAAATGGAAGAAAGGAAAGACTCCCTAGCCCTCGGATGCCCTAATAGCGTCTGGGTCGAAAAAACAAGAGTTAACCAAGGGAGGTTAGATAGTAAAGTTAAAAGAGTGCAAAACACAAGTAAGTGGAAGAAATGTTTTGCTCAGCTTGGGCACCTTGTGGTCGCCATCCACATATCCTCTAGATGAGGACCCCTGAGGGTCCCTGTATATTCTACTTCCCTCAAATCATAGTTAATGTTGTTCTCCCACCTCAACTGGGCGTTTTTCCTCTGGTTTTTCTACAGGAAGCTTCCATGCACGTCTTTCATTCCCCATTCCTGCCACATGCCCTGCCTATCGCAATCTACGAGACTTAACTGTTCTTAGTATATCTGACTTCCTACAAAGACCATGTAGTTCACTGTTACGTAGTTTTCCCCATTCACCTGTATGTCCATCATAAAAACTAGAGCACATTCAACACTTTCATGAATACATTCGTAAACTGCGCACTTGAATACATAGAAATTCGTTGAGATATCCAGGGCAACAAAAAAAATGTTTTTAGTAGAGCTGTTAATAGTTACTACAGGTTGAATTTTTTAATCTCCCAGTACTGTTTAGTGAATACATATGTTTTCTCATGCGTTTTAAGTGTTCATTATAGAATAGTGTTGTATTTATAACAGTTAATTGTATTATTATTATTATTATTATTATTATTATTATTATTATATTATTATTATTATTATTATTATTAAGAATTTTTTTTGCATGGCTACTACTTTCCTCCCCACTCGGCAATGTTCCCTCCTGCCACATGCCTTAGGATTCGCCAAGATGGCTACATTTACCAGAACTGGACTATACCAAAAAAAAAGTAAAGTAATCCCACTACAGGCCTCGGGAGGCTCTTGGGGTAGTAGGAGGTTAAGGCTCACACTTTTTCTAGACAATCGGCACTTGATGTTAGCCGGGTTGTCAGCACTGCGTGACGGCCGCTTATACCCCAGAACAAGCGTCTGGTACTCATTTCCGTTAGAGGCTGAGTCGACCCCAGGGCCATAGTGCCGCCAGAAGGTTTTGGTCAGTTTAAAAATCCTGACCCCACAGGGACTTGAACCCTCAAACTTCCAATTTGTAGCGCAGTGCCTTAACCACTAAGCTACTGTACTAGGGTAAATTGCTTTATTTTTACATATAATGAATTTGAGCAAAGTTACGCCTAATTCCATTAATTACATATGTATTTGTAATATGTGGGAAGTAAATATTATGATCCAGAAGGGTTTGCATATATTGTGCCCATTAGATAATGAAACACATGGCTCTATTAAGTTAAGTAATCAGCAGTACATCATTAAGGCTAGAGTCATATAACCCAGGTCTACTGGACTACATGAGGGGATTTTCAACAGTCGGCCTGTGTTAACGAAATCTATTACATAACATATTAACCCCTTCGCTTCGAGTTTCAGTGCTCAATGTATTTCCCCAGAAACAGGATTTAAATCACCTTAAATTATATTATCTATTTTCAGACATTCAAAACAAACAAAAGATAACGGTACTTGAGATCACAATAGGTGTGAAGGCCAAAACACATTCCTCTATAAATTCATAAATGTTAACAAAAGATTACCCTGCTAAGGGGTGTACAAATTATTTCAAATATATAGCAGGCAGAGTTAAGCGAGTGTACCTCGTCTTCTGAAGCGAATTGGTTAATAATACATGATTACTATTCAAAAGTGGGAATGCGTTTAGAATTTAAATAAAATTTGGGGTGAAGATAGAGACAAATGGTACGTAAATAAATAAAGTAATATCGGCTGTGAGAGGTTAACATAATGACAATAATAATAATAATATGGATTATTTAACTCATCTCGGAAATGATAGTCAATACGTTTCAATGAATTCTGTTTTACACCAATGACAGTCGTGTTTCACCTCGCTCTTTATCGGTTTCTCTTTATCACCTCCTGCTTTTGTGATAAACAAAGCTCCTCCTTTTTTAATATTCTGAACAGGTTAGACCATTATTTTCTCCAACAAATACATTGGATATAGCAAATAATGAATAGATTCAGTGATTTTACTGAGTTGTTTATTCAACATATAAATGATTAACCTATAACGTTGATTATAATAGTTTGATGGGTTTCATTATTCTCCACTAGAGTGCATTCTTACAATATTGCGATCCTATTTGGCAATAAATAATATGTTCGAGTTGCAGTGAATACACATAACCTCACATTTCTAATTTGTCTTCAAACATCGCCGTTTACATTAACTATATACATATTTTAAAACACCGGTAACTATATTCAAATAATTATTTTTAGTAAGAGCTTAATTTTATTCGTTAAATAGTCCTAACAAATGCCACTCTTGATTTCCAAATTCTCTAGATAAATTGGAACCACTCGTGGCATTACTTATGATAAAGTTTTCAACAACTACCGCTAAAATTTTTCGAAGTCCCATGCAGACACCACGCGCATGCACCAGCAGGTGGAAGTGGATACAATTTTTAATCATGTAATGCTGCCAACATACACAACGATATGTGTATAATTTAATATACAGTATTTTAGGCCTAAAATAACCTAAATGTTAACCTAATGCAATTTTAAAAGTGTGAAATAGAGTGGTATGTTTGCAACGCCCAAAAATAGGTAGTGTAAATATTAAGTATAACAAACAAACTAACTAACTCATTGGCACTATCGAAGCCGTAGGTTCATGGCCGCGCGGACATAAACTCTCCATACATCCCTATCCTGAGCTAATGTTTTTAAATCATTCCCTGTATAATCTACTTCCCTCAAATCAGAGTTAATGTTATTCTCCCATTCTTGCTCTACCAACTGGACGTTTTCCCTCTGATTTTCCTGTCATGCTGAAGTATATGTTGACTGAATTCGAAAAAAAATTAATTAAATGGCTGAAAAACTATATGGGTGCTAAACCAAATGGTACGTATTGTTAAATATGTCATTAAAATATAATAGAAAAATATTTAGAAAACAGTTTAAGATAGGTTTTAAGCGATAGTTCATATTAAAAATATATATATTAATCCATGAACATAAAATGAGATTAGAATGTGTGTAGGGTATTTTAAAATGTGCGGTAGTTGTTGGAAACTTGAGCCATAATATTAATAATAATAATTAATTGTTATTATTATTTATTTATTTATTTATAAACAGGTTTACAATGTAATAAAACATCTTCCTGTGCTGAAAGCGTTTCAAATGTTGTACCTTCTTTCTCCATTCTTCTCTATCTTCCCGCTCCAATTCTTCCAGACCTATCTCCCTCATGCCTCTTCCTGTATCATCCACGCATTTAAATCTAGGTCGACCTCTCTTTCCTTTCCCAGGTGGAATCCATTCCAAAGCTTGTTTTGGTAATCTTTTCTCTGGCATTCTACGTATATGACCATACCATTCTAGTTGTCTGTATCTCACAAAACCTAATATTGAATAATAATAATAATATAATAATAATAATAATAATAATAATAATAATTTTAATTATTATGATTATATTACTATTAATAACAATAACAATAATAAAGTATTAATGACTTAGTTGGCAGGAGCTATTGATGAAATGCAACAAAGGTAGTCTTGTTGTTTTATTCTCCTCAGCAGTGGGATCTCAAAGGAACAAGCAATTAAATTTAATAATGGCACTGATACGTACGTACGCTTTCATTTGCCTTAGGGGTGGCATAACATACATCTGTTCACACTTCAATACTCAACTTGATTGGAATTTGAAACAAAGCAACTCTCCTCAGATACAAGCCACACAAAAAAAAATTCCGTGACACAGGAACTGCGTAAACCAAGGAAATCCCTCAGCAAGTCGAATTTATGGTCTTACTTCGTAATTTATTTGGTTTCGTGTAATCATTTGAGAGAACTTCGTATATAACACACACTGTGGTTTCGGTTCGTCTTTATCGTCACACCACGTAAATCCCAATATCTGATAGTTCGCGTCATATTTACGCTTATATTGCTTCTTCATTTAGGCAACAGTCGCCGAACTGGGCACACTTATATCAGAGCTGGAAGCAAGGACACTTGATTCACTATCATTCCTGGGATTTTTAGCTTCACTTGAGTGTATCTTCCTTTTTTTACACGCTTTATATTAGCTTGATCTGTATCTGTACCTGTCCATCTATCTATGTAACGGAACCTTTGAACACGATTTTAACCCACTTAAAACATTGGATCTATTTGAAATTTTGTATACTTGTTAAGGACCAATGACAATACAATCATTTCATAATTTGTTTCTAAAATCCTGACCAGAATCATCAGAAAATCAAAAAAATAAAAATCGGTATGTTGCGGACTTATCGATTTTTAAGTCAGTCGTTTGTAAGAGCTCAGTTGGTAGAGCGGTGGACTGTAGTGGTATGTAATTTCAGTAATCCATAAGACGCTGGTTCAAATCAGGCCCGGAGGATATATTTTTTTGAAGAGTATTACTTTTATATCATACTATAATAGTATCAATTTAAAGATATTTACATTTTTAGAAAACCAAACTACAAAATGAAGAATAAGTAATAGTTTTAAAAAATTAAAACAACACGCTTTATTAGAAAACCGAACTAAAAAATAATAATTTTAATTTCCAACACGCTTGGGATAAAATTAAAGTGGTCAACAAAAAAATCATCTCCAGCACATATTGAATAAAACTACAGTTACCTACAAAAAATTACCATCAAAAGCTGGTGTGCTCTATATCAATTATTAATATTTTAATAAAAAACAGATATTGGTAAAAGTAAAGTCTTAAGAAGAAAACGTAAAAACTATAAAAGCGCCCCACGCTTTTGATGGTAAAATTATTATTTTGTAGATAACTCTAGTTTTATTCTAGATGTGTTGGAGATGATTTTTTGTTGACCACTTTAAGTTTACCCCTAGCGTGTTGGAAATTAAATTATGTTTTCTTTTTTTAGTTCGGTTTTATAATAAGCGTATTGTTTTAGTTTTTTAAACTATTATTTATTAATGTTTCCGATTTAAGCCATGCATTT